>JBBBDQ010001033.1:3117500-3282500 GCA_037127315.1 Ascarosepion bandense | reverse complement strand
ATATGCACAAAATTTTTCAACTCAAAAGCAATTTACAACTAGGCAGTTGTTTTTTTTGTTTTTTTTTTTAATCATTTCACCACAAGCAAGGCAGGACCATCCCTTGTGCACAAGGGTTACTCTAAGAGAAAAAAAACAAGGTAAATTCAATGCTGAAGAAAAAGAGATGGTTGGTTGGTTGTTGGGGTTTAATGGCATATCAACCACTATGGGTTATTTAATGACGAATCCAGTTTATATTAAATATATATAATTTGTAAACATAATTTAAGGATTATGTCCTTAAACCACAGCTCATTTACTCTTACTCGAGTAAATGGTTTTAAATGTTTCTATCTGAAATGAGTTAATTATTTAAAATAAATAATTAATTCATTTGCATAGCCAATTGATGTAATTATTTCTCACTACCAGATTTACTTGCAGTGATTAAAAACCCAACATAATACTATTCAACAGTAGGTTGTTTGGATTTTTATGACATATCAACCATGATCGGTTGAATATTCTGGGTTATGATGAGGCAATATATTTTTGGATACAACCCTCTCTCAAGAAAGCAAGAACATCACCCATGTCAACATTCTCAAACATATACCACAGTTTACTCTCGCCTCGATCAAAAATCTGGTGTAGGTGACAAGGCAACCCTCGCTGCCGAGCTTGAGAAGGACCTCCAATCCGTGGTGGATTGGGTAAGAAATGGCTCGTTAAATTCAGTTCTTCCAAAACGAAGCTGCTGTCAATTAACCACTACAGACAACTGCACCTCCCTCCCATTAGCATGGAACAGGCTTGCCTCCCAGAGAGTAAATCACTATGCCTGCTTGGCCTGACACTCTCAGTGAACCCCAAGTGGAATGACTATGTCGAATCCATTGCTAAATCCACAGCTGTGAAAGTCGGATCTCTGTGCAGGGCCCAAAAATTCTTTCTGCCTGAATCTATCCTGCAATTATATAAATCCACCATCCGTCTGTGTATTGAGTACTGCTGCCACATCTGGTCGGGTGCCCCTTCTATTCTCCTCGGGGTTCTTGACAAAATACATCAAAGAATCTGTAATGTGATTGATACCGACTTGGCTGACCACCTGCAGTATCTCTTTCACCGGCGTGTCGTGGCTTCCCTGTGCCTCTTCTATAAATACTTTCATGGCTTCTGCTCTGGCAAACTTAAATCACTGGTGCCCCCCAGAAAGAAAGAAAGAACATCACCCATGTCAACATTCTCAAAAATATTCCTCATATTATCTATTTTAAAATACCGCTCTCTGGTTCTAGCTAGCGCACCGCATTTCATTAGAATATGTTTAATTGTACAAAGTGTTTGACATGTCAAACACTGTGGTGGCTGTTCTTGCGGGAGTATAAATGAATGAGTTAGTCTTGAGTGGCCAATATGCAATCGAGATATAGTGACTTGTTCCTTTCTTGATTTTCTAAAAGCTGGTCTCCATTCTCCCAGAGTAGGCTTTATTTGGAAGAGTTTGTTATTAGTGTTGCCATTTTGTCAGAAAGAATTTATATATTTGGGGTTTCAAGTCAAAGATTAAGAGATGGATGGGATTCAAAGAAATAGAAGATGACAATTGATGTTGCATTCAAACATTTAAAGATTGTAGCTATGAGGCAAGTAAGTCAATGGAAGGGAGTTCCACAAATGAGAAGTGAACTAAAAGAAACTGATAGAGTGGAAGTGGTGGTTACATTTGACTATTTTGATACCACTTGCATTATTCTACTTTATTTTTTTAAATAATCATTTCACCTAAAGCAAAGCAAGACCATCACTAGTGCACAGGGGGTGGGGTTACAGTGATAAAAAACAGGATACAGGGGATGCCAAAGAAAGGATAAGAAACGGATAGCATATGAAGAGATAGAAGATAGCAGTTGATGTTGCATTTAAACTTTTAGAGATTGTAGCAATGAGGGAAGGAAGTAAATGGAAGGGAGTTCCACAATCAGAAAGTGCAAGAAGACAAACTCTGATCAGAAGTGGCAATAAAATTTAACTATTTCGATGATAAAAGGGTGGGATCTTGATGCCTGTCTAGTAACACAAATAAATTCATGTGGTTGGAGAATCAGAGAAAGAAGCTCGTCAGAGCAGTTACCATGAATATATTTGAAGAAAAGACGGAGAGAAGCCACATCACATTGGTGAGAAAGTGATTGAAGGTGGGCAGCCAGGTCAGGATCAGTTACATTGCAGATCCTTCTTTGGATTTTATTCAGAACCTCAAGGTTAGTAGCAGGAGTAAGCAACCAAATGTGGCAACAGTATTCAATGCACAAATGAATAGTAGACTTATAAGTGGGCAAGATGGATTCTGAAAAGAAGAACTTTTTGGCATGACACAGGGACCCAACCATTTTAGCAGTAGATGCAGATATAGACTTCATATAGATGTTTCCTTCCGATTGGTTGAGAGTGTGAGGCCAAGAAAGTGCAGTGTGTTGCTCTCTAGGAGACTAGCATCGTCCATTTTTATGGTAGGAAAAAAAGTTTCTCTATATTGGTTAAAAGAGAGCAGCTTTGTTTTTGAGGAAATAAAATTCATGAGCTATTTCCTACTCTAGTCAAGCACTGACTGGAAGTCTTTCTACAGAGCAGTAGCCAGGTTTACTTTGTCAGATAAAAAAAAAAAAGAGTGCTGGTAATATTTGCATCTAAATAAAATGGCAACTTTATTTTTCAGGTTCTGAAATCAAGAAATTCACATTTTGAACTTCATATAGTACAATGTCACAAATGTAAGTACTCTGAAGGAAGTGTGTTTTTGACACATTAATAAAGTTCTTTTCTTCTATAAAAGTCCCCAAAATTCCTGAAATTGCAATAAAATTTCCTCTCTATGTTCATGTCTTAAAATTTATTCATTTTGTGAGTAGAGTTTTACTATTTGCTTAAAGCATTGTGTACATAAGGTGTATATATCAAGGTGTAGTTATTAAAAGGCTATCACAATGTGTTTATTATAATAAAGGAAGGTAAAGAAGTTGTTGGGTATTACCTATTTATTATTCATTAATATTTCGAGATTAAAATTCTTTATCTTTATTCATTATAATAAACACATTGTGATAGCCTTCTAATAACTACCCATACACCTTATATACACAGTGCTTGAAGCAAATAGTAAAACTCTACTATCACTACATCTGAGCCAGGATAAATCTACAGCCATTAGAGAGCTATTTAAACAGGCCAAGGAACATACAAGGATTAGATGCCAAATCAACTTCTTAGAACTTTGTCTTAAAAGCAACAATACACCCAACACCATAAGGAACATCAACTGCCCGGCATGCCTCACCTTATCAAGTGACAAACATTCTCTGCATAAGATTTAAATAGAACACGTTGGAATATACACAGTTAAAAGAAAGAAAAAACAAAACGACATTTTAAAACACGTGACACGTATCTGGTGTTCGCTTACAGAAATCACAGAAACCATAAACACACACACACACATACAGTGAACGGACATAAATTCAGGCTCTCCGACCATTCTGAAGATGAGATTTTAATCTCAAAATATTAATGAATAATAAATTTCCAGCAGCTTTTTTTCTCGCTCTTCCTGCCTGTAGAATTCCCTTCCATCTACTTGCTTCCCCAACAGCTACAATCTCCAAGAATTTCAATGTAAAGTCAATTGTCATCTCCTATCTCACTAACCTTCATCCTCTCTCTCATGCTCCTTTCTCCATCCACTCCACTCTCATCAGTATTCTCATCCTTCTCTTACTCACTTCCTGACACCCACTATAACCTGTCACTCCTTCTTATAACTTTCCTCCTATAAAAACAGTGTCAGTAAAATGCCTTGCTTGGGGCAATATGATTATAAAAAAAAAATTATACTATTATAATGTAGTTATAAAATGGGGGATCAATTCTATATTACAATCAATATATAAACTGATCCCTCACTTTATGGCCACATACTATTCTTCTCTTACCCACTTCCTGACACTCGATATAACCTGTCATTCTTTCTCATAACTTTCCTCCTATGTAACCTGCAAAACAGAGGCAGTAAAATGCCTTGCTTTGGGCAATATGATGATAAAAAAAAATACCCAATAACTTCTTTACCTTCATTTATTATAAGAAATGCACTGTGATAGCCTTCTAATAACAACCCATACACCTTATTCATTTTGTATCTTTGAGACGAAGTATGACCGTATACAAAATGCCATGAAGTGGTAAATAAAGTATAAAGGGGAGAAACTTGCTATTATATAAATGTCAGATTTGAAGAGCAGTAAAAAATAGCCTCAGTGTCTTTTCTGGGATACCGTCCAAGTGATAGAGACAGTGAAATGCTGCAGAACAAGAAAACTGATGAAAGTTGGATAAAAAAAGTTATGCACATGTGGATCCCTTTGCTTACCAAGGAAAGAATTTCAAGTAGCCCCAAGCACTATATATATATATATATATATATATATACCCCCAATATGCAGAGTTGCCTGTCATGCTGTGAGGCTTGACATTATAGTTTGTTATAATAAACATGTTTGCCAGCATTTTTCAAAGAGCTTCATAGATTTTCACAACAGATAAGTAGATTTGGAGACAACAGAAGAGAAACAGAATTGTACAATTGGAGGAGGTCAAATGATATCAGAAAACAAAAACAATGAAATCAATAAATTATTAACATTAGAACAATATAATCAATATTTATAAGAGATAATGATGATATTGATCTATAACACTTAGCACAATTTAAGAAAAAGAAAATTGTGTTTAACACTATTTCAACAGTATGTTTGTCTTTAAGTTAATTTGCATAAAACTATCTTCTTTTATGTGCAATGTCCCTTCATGACATAGGTATTCATAGCCCCCCACATCTTCCTGTCCCTTGTAGCTCTTAATACATTTTGTCTTGTTATTTCTCCCAAACCCTACTCTGCCATCCATTTCCCGAAGTCCATCAAGTATGTAATACACTTTTTCTTTTTCCTTCTATCATTCCTATGAGTATCAGATTCTCTAAGTTCTCCTTCTTCATTATGTTCCCCAGAAACTTCAACTATCTCTGATGTTAAGTGTAAGTTTCTTTTTCATTTCTATCCTCTATAAAATTTCATCATTGCTCACATGTTCGTTCCATGTTATGCTCAGCATCCTTCTGTAGAACTACATTTTCGTTGCTTCGAGTCTTTCCTTCATATTTGAGATTGTTTTCTTACATGGCAGCAAATACTGGACAGATACCACATTACAGTTCAATGCTCTCTTTTGTTTCTGCAAAGATTTTCCTGCCTCTCGATACCCTACTCAGTTTCTTGAATGCATCTTTAGCCATACCAATACGCCTTCGAATCTTAGTGTCGCACTTCCTGTCCTTTATTAGAACACTTCTCATGTATTTAAATTTCTGTACCTGCTTGATTTTAATATCTCCAACTTTTAGTTGGCATTCTGGGCTTTGCTTTTTCTTGCAGTTTAAGTTTAGTCCTTTCTTTTCATTTTCCTTCGCTACCTTTCGTAGGAGGTTTTGTAGTTTCCTTTCCATGTCTGCTATCAGCACTGTGTCATCTGCATAGCTAACATTCTCAAGATTGTGGCTGCTAGTGATGAATCCTGGGAGGAATTTTAGTTCTCTCAAAATTGCCTTACTTTATATGGTGAATAAATCCAGTGAGAGGATACATCCTTTTCTTACACCCCTTTCTATATTTGTCTATCGGCTGAACTTATTTCTTGTGTGTATGCAGGTGATTTACTGACAGTATAGGTTCTTGATTATTCCAGTATGTTTCCCAAATATAACAAGATTGCTGAGTAGCTCTAATGAGTAGCATTTGCATTGCCTTTTCTCATAACTTTCTGAGAATAAATATCATGTTCCTTGGTCTAACAGATCTTTGTGGCATACTTTGTCAAACATATTTGCGTAGTTTATAAAAAACAGATACATGTCCTTCTGCATTTGTATTGCCCTTTCTAATAACTCTCTGAGCATAAATATCATGTTCCTTGGTCTGGTGTCTTAGACAAACCCGCACTTTTCTTGTCCTATGTCTGGCCTGATTCTGCTGCACATTCTATTCATCAGAATCTAAATGAGTTTTGTTATGCGGCTCTTTAAGCTGACTGTTCAGATGAGTTCACATTTAATTGTGACTGGTTTCTTGGCTAGTGCTATGAAAATCAATTTGTTTATGTCTTCTGATATATCAGAACTGTTGTAGATTTCATTCATTATTTCTGTTTTGATGGAAATGCAAAGATAATTAATACTGAACATCAGGAAAAGACAGCTGAAGTTCCTGGGACATGCAATGAGGAAAGAGGGCTTAGAGAACCTGATACTAACAGGCAACATAGAGGAAAAAAGACAGGGGAAAGCAGTGGATAATGTATTTGAAGGACCTAATCAATTGGATGATGGAACGAGGGTTGCATGGTGTAACAGGAGAAGGCGTGCTAAGAGCCACCAAGGATAGGAAGACGTGGAAAGCCATGAATGCCTACGTCCTGAAAGGACAGGGCACATAGAAGAAGAAGAAGAATATCTTTTACAATACTGCCTGGTCCTGCTGCTTTATTTGGATACAATTGCAGCCACTTCCCCATCGTCGAAATGTGGCCTCCCTCTGTCTCTTCTATAAATACTTTCATGGCTTCTGCTCGGATGAGCTTAAGTCACTGATGCCTCCTCAACAGGTGTTTACCCGTGCAACCAGACTGGCAACTGGGTCCCACCCATTCACAGTCAGGTTAGCCAAATGCAGACGACAATTCTACTCCTGCAGCTTCCTCTCTCGCACTTCCTGCCTGTGGAACTCACTGCCGTATTCTTGCTTTCCTGACGGCTACAACCTCCAGAAATTTAAATGCAAAGTCAATACTCTCTACTAACCACTGGACTCTAGCTCTCTCCCCTCTCCTGTATAACCTTCCCTTTCTCTCCGCCCATGTATCTGTCATCGCACCTGCTTTCTCAGCTTTCTATTGTTCCTTTCTAACTAGCTTGTACTCCTCACTCTTTTCTAATTAATCTTTTTACATTTATGTAACCCCCTGCACATCAGTGGCGTTTCCGCCTTGCTCAGGGTGAAATGATTTTAAAAAAAAAAAAAAAATTTGGCCAGTGTGACATCCACTTTAGTTTTTAATATTTCCAGCTCGTTGGTATTTTTGTGTATTGCCAATTATTCTCTTTAATCAGTGATGAGATCTTTGATATATTCTTCCCTCTGTGGAACTATTTTTTTTTTCTCTACTATGCACCTTCTGACCCTGGATGTTATGCATCCTGTCTTTTGCATGGATTTTGTCTTGTTCAGTCAGTCAGTTAAGTGCCATAAGTGATACATGCTTGGGTGATCATGTCTTAAAAGAGACATGACTGACTGGGCAGAAGATTATCCCGCAGTAGTTTGCCATTGCTTTCTGCGGTAGACTGGTTGCTGACCAAGGCTATAGAACCCAATCTGTCCTGCTATTTCACCCATAACTGGAAGGAAGAGACGGATTAATACCTTTCCTAAGAGTATTTGTACGTAAGTGAATACAATGGATTCAACTGGAATTCGAACTCGGCTCCCCGGTTTCTCGTTCCGAGCTGATATCCACTGTACCACAATGCACATTTGTCCTGTTAATTCTCTTATTTTTTATGCATATCTCCTTTGTGACACTCAATCTCACTTTTTCTACCAATTTGTCATAGAGCCATTCTCCTCTAACCTGTTTAAGAAATATTATTAAAATAACTGAAAAGTTTATAGCTTGCATGGCATTCATGGAGAAGATTTATATAATGTACTGTATTTTGCAACACAGAAAATGAATGTTAGATAGTTTTCTTTAATTGAGCTAACAAGTTTTTCTTGTATCTTCCATGATGAACACCAGGCTTGAGGTCAAAATCGCATTTTATGAATCTCTACTCCCGATTGGTCCTGGGATGACTCTTAAAAGTCAACATACCTTGGAGGAAAGTTCATCAAAGCTATTACCATGAAAGTATATATAGAAAAGGCACCCAGAATCTATGTTATGATGGAAGGACAATTTACTGAAGCCAAGATGCCAGGTCAAAATCAACAACATTGCTGATTCTTCTTTGGATTTTATCAAGAGTTTCTAAATATATAGCAGAAGCACCAGATCAAGTGAGGCAGCAATATAAAAAGCAAGAAGAAATCATAGATTTATAAATATGTAAAATTCTATATTTTTGTGTCAGTCAGTAAGTTAAGTGCCATACGTAAAACACGCTTGGGCGATCATGCCTCGAAAGAGACGTGACTGACTGAGCAGAAGATTATCCCGCAGTAGTTTGCCATTGCTTTCTGAGGAAGACTAGTTGCCGACCAAGGCTATAGAACCCAATCTGTCCTGTTATTTAACCCATAACTGGAAGGAATAGATGGATTAATACCTTTCCTAAGGGTATTTGCGCGTAAGTGAATGCAATGAATTCAGCTAGTATTTGAACTCGGCTCCCCGATTTCTCATTCCGAACCGATATCCAATGCACTATAATGCACATACTATCCTTAAAATACAACAAATGAACCTAAGATCATTTGGAATATAGTGATTAAAATAACAAAGAAGAAAATATTAGTTTGAATAAATCATTAAGTTTTTTATTTATTAAGCATTTCTTAAACTCAACTATACTGTCAACAATTTCAAGATATGACTGACCTCACATCTGGAAATAAATGAATGGAGAGACAGCAATAAATAATAGAGATTATTGAACAGTAATTAATTTTCTGACAACCATTTTTGTTTCATTGTTATCTAGTCAAGTTATCCAGGTTTTCTGAAATCAAGCCAAGCTTGTACCTTTGAGAGACATTTCTTGAGCTAGACACTAAAAGAAGGACATTTAAATATGTCCCAACAAGTTTTATCAGCCTGGGTTAGCATTTGACCTGACCTTGTCAAGTGTTTGAAGCAGACAGAACTTTGTTGTTCACAGGAAGAGACAACTTCCTAAAACAGATCATTTTCAGTTTAGAAAAGGTTTTACTTTTCTTTTTCTCTCACAAGAACATAATATTGAAAAAGTTTAACAAACAATAAAAGAAAGATCTTTATCCTTTATAGTGTGTGTCTGTAAATTATCATTTTAGATGCATCTCAAATTGCACAATAAAGGTAGTTTGGAACAGACATGCCTCCCAATACGACCATACAAACGCGGATGTCCCTCAAGGCTCTATTCTAGGTCCTATGCTTTTCCTTATCTACATTAACGATCTCTCAGATGTAATAAGATTCCAAGTAGGCATATACACCGACAACACCACCATTTACTCTTGCCTTGATCAAAAATCTACTAAGGTTGACAAAGCTAACCTTGCTGCCGAGCTTGAGAAGAACCTCCAATCTGTGGTGGGCTGGGGTAAGAAATGGCTCATAAATTTTTATGCTTCCAAAATGAAGCTGCTATTTATTAACCATCACTCTTACTCCCCATTAGCATGGATCAAGCTTGCATCCCTGAGAGCAAAACAATATGCCTCCCTGACCAAACACTCTCAGCAGACCTCAAGTTGAAAGACTATAATGAATCTGTAGCTAAATCTACTGCTAAGAAGGTCGATTCACTGTGCAGGGCCAGGAAGGTTTTCCCGTCTGAATCCATCGTGCACATATATAAATCTACCATCCGCCCATGTATTGAATACTGCTACCACATCTGGATGGGTTCCCCTGCTATTCACCTTGGGGATCTTGACACAATCCAACAGAGAATCTATAATGCGATCAATACTGACTTGTCAGCTCGGCTGCAGTTTCTCTCCCACTGGCGTGACGTGGCTTCTTTGTGCCTCTTCTACAAATACTTTCACAGCTTCTGCTTCAATGGACTTAGCTAACTGGTGCCTCTAAGTATGAATTTACATGAGCTACTAGATTAGGAACTACGTCCCACCCTTTTACAGTGAAACTGATAAAGTGTAACCGCAATTTCTACTCTAACAGTTTCTTTTCTTGCACTTCCTGCCTGTGGAATTCCCTTCCATATACTTGCTTCCCCGACAGCTACAATCTCCAGGAATTTAAATGTAAGGTTAACAGAAATTTCCTATCTCACTAACTTGCATCCTTTCTCTCAAGCTCTTTTTTCCATCCACTCCACCCCCATTACACCTGTATTCTCATCCGCTTATTACCCTCTTCCTGATATCTATAACTAACCCCGCTTTCTCATCACTTACCCCTAAAGTCAATCGTCTTCTATCTCACTAACTTGCATCCTCGCTTCCTGACACCCGCTATTATTCTGTCACTCGTTCTCATAACTAAGAAGTGCTCAAGACAGAGTAAGGCTTAATTTTCTAATTTTGTTAATACAAAGGTTTGTAGAAGCATATAACTACACAAAAAATTTCATGTTTCAGAACATACTTGTTCTTCTTCAGGTGATATTTAAAAAAAAATTATGAAAATGATTTATTTTAGAAAATATAAAATGAATTTATGGTTATTCAGAAAGTTAAGGAGGTGCGGTTGGAGATATAATTATGGGTGTGTCAATATTAATCAATCAAAAGTGAGAATTAGGTTGAACTGAACATTTAAGTTGCATGAAGGGAATTGATGACACTTTTTATTTGTTTGAAGATCCATACTAGGAACATATATTATTCAAAAGTGTAGACCTTGGATTTTGACAGCAGGTCAGATTTTAGGTTTTTAAATTTGATTTTTATATTACTGTACTTGTAAAAGGGGCTAAATTGTTTAGGTTAAAATTTGAATAAAATAATTATGGTATACTAAGGTATACTGGAGTTATGAAAACCAAATAAGTATTGTATGAGTCATTTATTTTAATAAAAGAATTGTTATGTCATATTAGAGTATATATTAACATTATAATTAATAAAATTTTTAAGTCAAATATTTGCGGCGATTACATAATACTGTTAATTTATTTTTATGGTTGAGAAGTAGTTTATTTTTAGGAATCTTTATAATATGCAGCTTTTCATTCAGGTACAGAGAGCAAATGTCATAGAATAATTTACAGATTTTTTTTTTTTCAGAAGTTTTTATCTTGAAGGTTTAATTTGTTTAAAAATTTACACTTCTCAGAAAAGGAAGAAATTCCAGAGAAAAGGAAGAAATTCCTCAGAAAAGGAAGAAATTCCTCAGAAACTCTCGAAAGTTCATTTTGGAAGAAATATATTCCAAACTTTCAATTTTACTTAAGTCATCATCTCGGTAGATAGAAGAAAATGGTGTGTTGTGACGGAGGTAAAGAGTGTTGTATTGTGGCAAGGTGATGACAAATGGCTAAAATATTGTGATGAGGATGATAGTCTGCAAACAAACAAACATAAATATCATTCAAACACATTTTGTTTAAATTCAACTGACAATCTGTCTGCTTAATTATTTTAATGAATAATTCAAATTTTCATTAACATACGATACATTGAAATAAAATGACTGATAAATTGTCTGAAGCTAATATTGTATCCTATCTGTTATTGTTCAAGTCATTTCATCTGAATCATTATAAAAAATAACAGCGTTACATTCCAGATTTTAGGCCATTTTTAATAAATCTCTGTGAAGAGGAGAAAAATAATTTATCAACACATTTGAAATTTGTTCTTATTTCTTCATCTTTTATTTCATTTTTTAAAAATTTTTTCCTGTTTAATTGAGAAAAAACATCAAAGGTGCTGCTTGGTCTTAAAGAAAAAAAAGAAAGAGAATGCATGTGCTAAAAATCTGCTTCAGTGAAATTAAAAACTGTCAGTTTTTAATCATTTCATTTGTACCCTCTTACTTCTTTAACAACCTACATTTACTTTCATGATTGTTATTGCAATATTTTATCAAAATTGTTAAACTTAAATACTTGTTAAAAGCTTATTCAATCATTACCTCAGGAATTAACACCTAGTAAATTAAACTTTGTGCATTGTGGTACAATGGATATCGGCTTGGAACAAGAAACCGGGGAGCCGAGTTCGAATTCCAGTTGAATTCATTGTATTCACTTACGCTCAAATACCCTTGGGAAAGGTATTAATCCGTCTCTTCCTTCCAGTTATGGGTGAAATAGCAGGACAGATTGGGTTCTATAGCCTTGGTCGGCAACCAGTCTACCGCAGAAAGCAATGGCAACCTGCGGGATAATCTTCTGCCCAGTCAGTCATGTCTCTTTCGAGACATGATCGCCCAAGTGTGTATCACGTATGGCACTTAACTGACTGACACTTTGGCTTTCTTCAGGTGCTAGGAATTTTGAACCGAACCCTTTATTACAATCACTGGGGTATATCATCCTCATTCCTTGTGTAGTAATGCTTCGATTGGAAGTCATGAGTTATCTCCCTCTAACCCTGCAAGTTACTTGTTCACCACTGCTGTAGTTTAAGGACACATGGCCCAGTGGATATAAACGTTGGATAGTTCCTGTGACTTGGCACAAACAGTTTTGAGTTTAATACCAGGCTACAGCAGTGATAAACAAGTAACTTGCAGGGTTAGAGGGAGATAACTCATGACTTCCAATCAAGCCATTACTATGCAAGGAATGAGGATGATATATCCTAGTAATTGTAATAAAAAGATCGGTTCAAAATTCGTGGAAGAAGGCTGGAGCAAACAATGTCTGAAACATTGTACAAATGGCAATAAAGATGAGGACAATAGTCCAAATAATGTAAATACTACCTTATCTCAGAAATATAGACAAACATTAAATTCAAATATTTAAAAAATGAAAATATTTTCAAGAAACTTTCACAGGTCTTGCTAATAAATTTATGAAATTGCATAAATGAATCTTTTCTTTCAATAAATGCATCCCTTTTAATACGGTGCAGAAAAATCTTTATAAACATTTTGAAACCAAAAACTAATACACAAATTAAATTCATTACTATTCATTTGATAAAATATCAGCTAATTTATTTAAAATTTTGAAAATGCAATTACAAATATTGGTTTTCTGAAAATACAATCTGAGATAGCCATTTAGCAGAGCTGTTTCAGTCTGCTCATGCAATTTCTCAAGTGTCATTATATTGCAATATATAATAATGCAATATAAATTAATGTCTGAGCATGAGAAGAATAAATACGAATATATAATGACAAATGTATGTTGCGACAGAAGAAGCCTAATTCAATGTATGCACGGAGATAAATAGTAACAAATGAAAATACAAGTGATTTTAAAACAAATATGCCTGTCTAATCAATATTGATTTATATATTGATATAATTTTAAAAACAATTTTTAGTAATTATTACATTATTATCTTTAATATTCAAAGACTACAGATACTGGCCACTATCACAAACAGATAAATAGAAACAGATCTTCAATGGATAGACAAACAGATTGTTGTAGATGTAAACAGTGTAGACAGAGAAATCAATAATATATCAAGTATGAAGTTGACAGTCACCATGCAGTGTTGATTTCCATGTACACATAGTTCTGTCATAAAACAGCCTTCAATCTGTGGTGGACTAGGGTAAGAAATAGCTTGTAAATTTTAATGCTTCCAAAACAAAGCTGCTATTCTTTAACCACCATAGAAAACCACTCCTACCCTGCATCAGAATGACTCAGGTTAGTCTCCTTGAAAGTAAAACATTGCACCTCCTTGGCCTAACTCTCTCAGCCGACCACTCTTGGCTGACCTCAAGTAGAATAACTATGTTGAATCCATAGCTCAATCTGCAGCTATGTGTAGATATTTTAATCTCTGCATGAAACACGTATATATCTATCTGGAAACAATTGGATGTCTAGACACACTGATGAGCTGTGATACAGCAAAACAGGCTTGGACAAGGATGACGATGCTCTCATTATTTGATTGAGCTCTCTAGAGGAGGAAGTTTAAAAAACAATTACCGCTTCTGCGATTTACGCATTACTTTTCAGTCAGGAATTAAATCCTCTTGGCTGCTGACATGTGTATACACCACATGTATATAACAAGTTAAAATCTCCTCTTCTCTCAGTCATACACTGATAACTTAGGGGGGAAGCTCTCTGACTGATGCCAAAACAGTTGAGTATGATCCTGGCTGGAAGCAATCGAATGTCTAGCTGCACTGATCAGCTGTGATACAACAAAACAGGCTTGTATGTGGCTGACTATATATATATATATAGTGACGTATGCTTCTAGTTTAAATTGTAAAATCATTTGTTTCTGATGAAAGGCTGAGGCCGGTCTGAAATATCCAATATATATAATAGAAATAAATAAATACTGTCAAAAAATATATTTTTAACTTACAACTTTTCAGTAGTTTTTCCTATATATATATATATATATATATGTGTGTGTGTGTGTGTGTCTTAGTGCAGCTTAGAACAAAGCATGTTTATCATTCTGTTTTCTTTCAGCCATTCCATCTAGGAATTACAGTGTTATTATATCACGGATGTGATAATGTCCATAATGAGGGTAATATAAATGGAAGAATACACCTTATTTTCATGTATCTCTTCCATTATAAGAGGGATCACTTGAAATCAGTGGAGACTGTAAGCAACATCCTAGAAGCAAAATATATTTCAAACAGTTGATAAGCCGTAAAAAACAAATTGCTCATTATTCTATATGATCTAAAACTTGTTTTTAGAGGATTGAAGATCTTACATATCAATCAGTCCTTGTGGTTT
This sequence comes from Ascarosepion bandense, assembly GCA_037127315.1. Lineage (NCBI taxonomy): Eukaryota > Metazoa > Mollusca > Cephalopoda > Sepiida > Sepiidae > Ascarosepion > Ascarosepion bandense. The sequence goes on along the minus strand of JBBBDQ010001033.1, from coordinate 3,267,829 downwards.
TCCAAAAAAATAAAATTACTTTGTTTTGATACCAATTTTCATTACTTCTATCTAGTCTAAAAACTTATAGATTTTGAAACCCTACTTAGCATTCAAAGTATATCTAATATCTATATGCTTGCATGGAGGCATACATAATAATAATAATATAAAGCTGAAGTTTTTAGCTGAACATATGTAGATATTTATGTCGTACTTTAAAATCAGGTCAAACTGCTAGAGGTCAGTTCAATAACTTTTCAATCACATTCATTTCCAGCTACAATCTATGAAAATCAATGAATAATCGTACCAAGAGGAATGAATCAAGAACTGATTTGACTCATGTTTTACAACTGATTTCCCGACTTGAATTGGTTTCTGAAAGCAGGACATCCTATCAGAGAAATAAATATTGATAAACATCAATATATAGTGAAAATGACTCACATGCAATTACAAATAGATGCCATGAGGAGTAATGTAGAATAAATTGAAAATAGAAGCACCTGAACATAGACAAATTTAACCACAACTGATTTAAACTCGTGATCTCATTTATCTACGCTTATCTGTTTATAATTCTAACATGCCAGTGACAGAATCATTAACAGGAAAGTTAGATTCATGCCTTTCCAAGGGCATCAATTTGAAAGTAATAAAAGAAATATCACTTATTCTCACATCTGTAATTGATCAGCCTGGTTGGCTTTGAACTTAATGAACTCTCATTTAAGTATATTTGTCGAGGGGAACTGAGGCAGGTGTTGATTTTATAGCAGAGAGGTTGATCTATCCAAACAATTTTTTTCAGCATGGTCTAGCAAAATGACATTTTTTTTTTTAATCATTTCACCCCAAGAAATTTAGGCCAATTGTCGGTTCCCTGGCGGGTTACAGTGAGAGAAAAACAAGATCCAGGGAATGTTGAAAAAAAAAATAAGAAAAGCACGGGAATCAAAGAGACAGAAGGTGACAAATGATGTTTAAACGTTTAGAGGTTCTAACTATCAGGTAAGCAAACAAACTGAAGGAAGTGGAATGTGCAAGAAAAGAAACTGTTATAGTAGAAGAGATGGTAATATATAACTATTTTGATAGTAAAAGGATGGGGCATAAAATCTGACATGAAAGTGTGTCTGAAATGGACATCATCTTTTATGTGCCCTGTCCTTTCAGGATGGAGGCGATCATGGCTTTCCACATCTCCCTATCCCTGGTGGCTCTTAGCATGCTTTCTCCTGTTACACCACACAATCCCCATTCCATCATCCACCTGATCAGGTCCTTCAAATATGTCATCTGCTGCTTTCTCCTGTCTCTTTTTCCCTCTATCTAACCTGTTAGTATCAGGTTTTCCAAGCCCTCCTTCCTCATTGCTTGTCCCAGGAACTTTAGCTGTCTCTTCCTGAAACTCAGTATTAATTTCCTTTTCATTTCCATCCTTTCCGAAACTTCATCATTGTTCACATGCCCAATCCATGATATCCGCAGCATCCTTCTGTAGAACCACATTTCAGCTGCTTCAATTTTTTCCTTCATCTTTAAAGATATTGTCTAATATTCACTGTTATATTGAAGAACCAACATCACATAGCAATCCAGTACTCTTTTCTTTGTTGCTAGCAAAATTGTCCTGTTTCTTAATACTTTACTCAACTTCTGAAATGCTTTCTTTGGCATGCCAATTCACCTTCGGATCTCTGTGTTGCATTTTCTGCCCTCTGTTAGAACACTTCCCCAGGTATTTAAATTTTTGTACCTGATTGATTCTAATATCTTCCACCTGTATTTGGCATTTTGGGCTGCCCTATTTGCTGATGACTATACATTAGGTTTTCTTGCAGTTTATTTGAACTCCTTTCTTGTCACTCTCTTCAGCTACCTTCTGTAGGAGGTCTTGTAGTTTCTTTTCTGTATCTGCTATCAGCATTGTATCATATATGTACCTTATATTGTTTCAAATGTGGCCTCCGATGACAAATCCTGGCATAACTTCTAGGGTTCTCAGTATAGTCTCACCATACAAGGTGAATAGATCCAGGGAAAAGACATATCCTTGTCTTACACCCCTTTCAATCTTTGTATATCTGCTGAATTCGTTACCTGTCCATCAGCAGGCAGTTTGCTGCCAGTAAAGATTCTTGATGACTCTTAGATCTTTCCCAAATATGTCGAGGCTGCCAAGCATCCCTGTCAATTCTTTGCGGTGTATTTTGTCAAACACCTTTGCATAATCAATAAAACATAGGTACAAAACCTTCTTCATTTGTATTGCTCTTTCAGAGTGCATCCGAATCATAAATTTGGTGTTCCTTGTTCCAGTGTCTTTGATGAAACTGCACTGTTCTTTTCTTATCTCTGGCCTGATTCTGATTCTCGCTCTATTCATCAGGATTCGGACGATCAGTTTTGTTACATGGCTCATTAAACTGATGGTTCTGTGAAGTTTACACTCGTTTGCTGATGGCTTCTTAGGCAGTGCTATGAAGATTGACTTGCTGAGGTCATCTGGTATTACACTACTATTATAAATTTCATTTATTATTTCTGTAATTTTCTCTATGCCAAATTCTTCCAGGGCTATCAGCAGCTCTATGACTATGCCATCCGGTCCAGCTGCTTTGTTTCTATTCAGTTTGGCTATTGCAGATTCCACTTCAGACTTTAATATTTCCTGTCCATCCTCATCTTTGTGTATTATTGGTTGCTCTCTCTTGTCATGGAAAAGATCTTTTATATATATTTTCCCATCGCTGGAGTATTTCCTCTTTCTCCAATATGATTGTTCCATCCTTGGATTTTATACATCCTGTTGAAGAGCAGATTTTTTTGTACTGTCAGTTCTTTTATTTCTTTATCTGCCTCCTTTGCATCATGTCGAGAATCTCTTCAGTCATCCACTCGTTTTTTCTTCTGCATCTGATTTCTTTTGGGGCAATGTTGTTTGCTGATGTTACTATCACTTCCTTGATCAAATCCCATTTTGAGTGTCTTTTTCCAATTTGTTCGTCATCTTTGATGAAGTGGACATATGTCACTGAATTATTCTTTAGTGGAAAAACTGCATTCACTGATATTCATTAGTGTTTACAAAAACGAAATATTGGATATGAGCACTGTTGGATTAGCAACAGAAGTGTATGACAAGCCATATTCCAGATGGTCCCTTATGAAAAATAACTTGAAAATATATAGAATGAAGAAGAAATAGTTTCAGATGGAAAAATGGGTTTTTGTAAGTAAAAGTTTCCTCTATCCAACAGTAATATGATACATCCTATATTTTCTATGGAAATAAATTGGATAAATTTTGTTAGAATTGCCAGAAATTATAGTAGGTAATTCTCTGCATTGGAAACATTCTACATGTTAACATGTACTCTGCGAGAATAACATCAGATTCCATAAGCAAGGTCAGAAGAGTCAAAGACAACAATAAATCTGCAACAGGCTGTCTTTCATATAAGAGTTACATCAAAAAGTTTTTAAGGATTTGCAGTTCATACAACATTAAGATCATATTCAAAAGTAGTTCAACTCTTTGGGAGTAACTTTTCCATACCAAAGTCCCTCATAAGAAAACATAACTAAGAAGTGTGTGTATTTCATCATGTGCAGTTATGGTAAATGGATACAGAGTAGAGACTAGCCATCCTCTAAAAGCAAGGATAGAGCATTTTGTCTGGGGTGAGAGACTGAAATCAAGCATATGTGATCACATGTAGAGACTGGTCACCAACTTCTGTGGCATGAAGTTAAAATACTAGACAAAGAACAATGGTGGAGGATGAAAGAATTTAAAGGTTATGATGAAGAAAGAAAGAACATTACAAAAATTATTACACCACCTGAGTCAGAACGCTTATAAAGTTTCATCACCTGAGTTCAGAGATTAGGTTTAAAGTTTCAGAATTTCAAAATGCCCAAGAAATTGTGAGTTTACATTATTGGGTTTCAGAACAACTCAACCCTAAAGTTCTTATTGAATTACTAGCAGTATAGTTCGGCATTGCTCAAGTGTAATGAAAGCTTTAAAACTAATCCATGGTCCTGGAGCTCAGACTCTTTTGAAGTTGGCACAAAAGACTAAAAAGCAATAGTTGTTTCCAGTTAAAGCGAAACTGTAGACTGAAAGAAAAATGAATGAATGCAAGTCAAATTTTGATTTACTTGGTCTCTCTCTCTCTCTCTCTCTATATATATATATATATTATTGATTTTCTGCACTATTGTCAGAACTGCAACCTTGAAACTTCTGAATATCATTTCTTATGTCTTTGTCTATGAGTGTATCAAATTTGATTAAAATAGGACCACTCCTTCTATAACCTGATTCTTTTGATTATCAATATTTATCGGGGGTACCTAGACACAAAACCTAGCTAAGAACACTTGCAGACACTTATAGTACAATTGTGTAAATTTTCAAGAAAATCGGTTCAGCCGTATCAGAGTCTATAGGTAACGGACACACACACAAAGTTCCATTTATAAATAAGTTTAGATTTAATACGAAAACTTTTTTATGATGAGTTCCTAAACCAAATATTGGTTGTGTTTACTGGAATCTATCAGCCAAAGCTGGTCATGTTTTTACTGGAATTCGTAAATCAACACTAGTGATATCTATACAGAAGTCTGTACCCTAACACTGGTCATGTTTATACTAGAGCCTATAAGTAAAATTTCGTCATGTTTAAATTAGAATCTGTATGCTAATACTGGTTTCTCATACCAGATCATACATCATATTAGGTCAGTACTTAGATGGGTGACCACTTAGAAAAACCAGGTGCTGTAAGCATTTAGTGATGGATGTGCATTGTGGTGCAGTGGATATCGGCCTGGAAAGAGAAATCGGAATTCGAATTCCAGTTGAATACCCTGCATTCACTTAAGCACTAATACCCTTGGGAAAGGTATTAATCTGTCCCTTCTCTCCAGTTGTGGGTTAAATAACAGGGTAGGACTTGGGGACCCTTCCCTTAAAAAAAAACAAATCCCCATGAATCTTGTTACTTGAAAAGAAAAATGTATTACTAGACACAAAAACTTATATAAAAACAACAATAAATTGTTGAAAGAAAAATGTATTACTAGCAATAAATAAATAAAATTTAGTTGGCAATAAATGACCCCTGAGGTTGATATGCCAAAAAAAACAAAACAACCAACTAAACATATCAACTAAATAGATGACTTATTTTTTGGTGGAGGTCTTATTTCTCTACAAGAACTATAGTTGACCTATTTTAAGCTCAGTGTAGTTGCGATTTCAATTCTTCATTGCATGAGTGTTAAAACATCACATATCAATCGAAGAAACGGATAAGTGACACAATGGTGATTGTGAACAGATATAAAATTTACAGAGGCATTGAAAGAGAAATGCAAGCAATCTACTCCCAAGGTTGAATAAAGAGTTTCTGTTGTGATTTCAAGAAGGTTACCAGGTCAGAAGACAGAGACCTGAAGCAAACTGAAGAGTACAATGGTCAAAACTTTGCAAATATATCAAGATGCGTATATGATTGTTCAAGCAGAAAAGTATATGATTAATAAATAGGAAACAATACTTTCAAAATATCCCTTAAGTGTGTCTATGTATTCAAATGTATCCATATGCAAAAATAATTTTGTTCAAACTAATTTATTGAAATTTTTACAAGTAATAACTGTTTGAAAAAGATTACAATTTTTGCGGACCGTGCATTCACATGCAGAGGTTGGTTCAAAAGCTCTCAGCAATTTTTTAATGAAACACATTAATTCATAGCATCATTATTTAATCATTAACATATTTTCTCTGGCTTTCTCTGACCTCACCATTAATGAACTCAGAGGGAAGTGGGATGGACAGTCTGCACTGTGAAGCAAGCCATTTGATAAGGGGGGTGGAAGAGCTTGGGATTTGGATGAATTAGTATAATGAAGTAGCAAACAAAATTTGTTGTGCCATCCCCCCCCCGTCCATCTCATTTGATTTGTATCATTCTGACCAAACTGCACCTTATTGTTAAGTAATATGTCAGGTATTTGAGGGCTATTTATGAATCTGGTGTGCATTGTGGTGAAGTGTATCTTGGCTATGTATGAGAATTTAAAGAGCCTGGTTCAAATTCCATTCAAATTCATTTCATTCACTTATGTACAAATACGCTTGGGAAAAATATAAATCTATCTCTTTTACCTCCAGCTATGAATTGAACAGCAGGACAGACTGAATTTTGTTGCCTTTGTCGACAACCAGTCTAGCCCATAAAGAAATGGCAACCTACTGCATGAAAATTTTTCTGCTTAGTTATATCTCAAAAGAGACACGATCACCCAAGTGTCTATCACATAAAGTAACTTTTTCATAGTGCCTCTATTATTAATAGAATAACATTTTATTTTAAAAATGGTTATTTTTTTTAAAAAAAAAAAAAAGCTTTTTTTTCTTAATTCTGCAACCAGCTTTAGTGGCTCCAATACTGATTATGTGACACTAACTCATGCCATCTTTCAGAGTCAAGGAATTTTCAATAAAAATTTTTAATTCCTTTAACTTGCTAACAAATCAAGAAGAGTTTGAAAATGTTGTTTGGTGAATACATCTTGCATACAATTTCCCAGTTCCACCATTATTTGTTTTATCCTGTTTCCAACGGGAACGTCAGACATTATCATGCACAAAATTATCATGAGTTGCGAAAAGTTCTGTCTCATATGTCATTCAAACAGGGAAGTTGCTCAATTTAATAAAATTCCCTCAGCAAATATAAAAATCTATTAGTACCCTTCATACCAACAAAAACAAGTAATATCAAACAGATGTTTATTCCCTTGACACTGATATTGCTGTATACACTTTTAACTCCCTTGACAGTGTTTATTGTATAAAAAAGTGATGATTTTAGTTTTAATAAAACCAAAAATATAAAAGTGGACTTATACATTTCCTTTATGCTTGAGAATTCACAAAAAAAGATATGAAACATCATTTATTTATTAGATTGAATAAAAACTTGTTTTCATAGTTATTTATAAAATGGTAACTACTAAATATTGCATTTTGGATGGTTTACATGTTTTGATAATTTTGTAATTTTCTATAAATTTTTGAATAAAAGATTTGTTTTCAAATTTAGGCAAATAAATGCATACAATAATAAATAATACATCATATCGCATTATACTGGGTTTGCATATTTTTATAATCTTGCAAATAAATCTTGCTAAGGAAGTCAAAAGTGTATACAACAATAGTGGTGTCAAGGGAATAACCATCCTTTTGAAACACTGTGGTTTGGAGAAACATGAAGTTAAACATTGCCATAACTATATTTTATAGTTCATTATATTTAAGATGAGATATTGAAAACTATCATTCTTTTTTCATTTTTTTTTAATAATTTCCCCTCAAGCAAGATGAAACTGTGACTAGTACACAGGGGATAACAGCAAGAGGAAAGACTAGATACAGAGGGTGTCAAAAAAAAAAAAAAAAAAATAAAGCATTAGCAGTTGCATTTAAATCTTTGGAGATTGTAGCTATCAGGGAGGTAAAAAATATCTAGAAGTGGAATTCCACAGGCAGGATGTGTGAGAAAAGAAACTATTAGAGTAGAAGAGATAGCAATATTTACTTATTTTAACAGTAAATGGGTGGGACCTTGACGCCAATCTAGTAGCATGCTTACCATTACTTTCTCAACAATGTCAACCAAAATGGGGCAGTGGACGTTAATTGGTTGAACATTTACAAACTACTTTTGCAACAGGGCTGAAATTCTGGAAAGTAGCCAGTGTATTTTCGGTTATTAGTCTTTGTCATGAGTATTTTTCTAATTTTTATCATTCAAATTCATCTTTACCTTCTCGACTAGTCAAATTTATTTCAAAAGATTTTTCATTAGTTCATGTTACTTAAAACAAATGTTTCAGAAAGAAGCATTCTATCAAAACTTGAAAGGGATATTACTGTTACTGGATTTGACAAATTCTTTTATGAAAAAAGATTTTATAAATTTCAACTGAAAGTAGCACTGGTTGCTCGGTCAATAAACGCTGAAAATTTTTGTCTGAAAAAATGGATAATATTACCATCACTATTCTACACATCAAAATTCATCCCCCCAGGCAAACATTCCATGAAAATGACTTTTCAACTTACCCTGATAATGTGCAAAGATTTAAGTTTGGATATTTTAACTGAGTCCAATATCAAGTTCTGATTACTGTCAAATGATATGCATTTTTATGACTACAGAAAAAACTGAGTCTATGTAAACATTTGTCATGTCTATCTATACATGTATTTACAGGAAAATATTGATGACAATTTTATACATGCATCTATAAGTAAACATTGGTTGGGCTCACACTTGAGTCACTTATAGGTATACATTGTTTTTTCTTTTTTTTAGTATCTTTAAAAGGCAGTAATGCCACTGATGTGCAGGGGGCTACATGAAAGTGAAAAGATTGGAATAGAGAAAACCGGAAACCACATCCTAAACAGGGAACAAGGGATGAGCCTCTTCATCTGTTCAATAGACTTGGGTGGAGTGTGAACTGGGCGATAGTTTAGTCTATCTATTCCAATTGAAAAAAAAAAAGGAGTGAAAAGATTGGAAAAGAAATAACCGGAAACCACATGCTAAACGGGGAACAAGGGATGAGCCTCTTCACCTGTTCAGTAGACATGGGTGGAGTGTGATTGGGCTTACACTTGAGTCTATAGGTATACATTTTATTAGATACATATTATTTATTAGTTGCATTTACATTGAATCTATAAATGTACATCGGTCAGGTTTACACTTTAGACTATAATTATACTGAATTATTCTAGATTCAGTTCAAAATTTCAATAGATTTCACCTGATGAAGGCTACATCATACAACGGCTGAAACAGTGCGTCTGACAATAAAGTTAAGGAGAAAAGTCTAAACAATGTTAATAATGTAACTAGTTATAATACTTTATCTCAGAAATAGAGAAAAAATATTTTTCAATCGAAAATAATTATTTCTGATGGAATAAATATTCAAAATAGTTGTGTACACACAAAAATAACAATAGATATAATTGCCATTTTGCTACAACTTGCTAGGAAAGCCTCTTACCAGAATATTGAATGTTTTAAGGAGCATGGCAGCACCTCTTAGTTGCTTTTGTTCCCAGATTCAGCATGACCTGAGGTGGTAACACCTGTTGGGGTCCCAGCTATGAGCAAATAGTGAACCCCACAAACAAAAACAAAACATGATGAAAATATAAAAATAATTTTTATAATAAAAATGTTGTAGCCTAAAAAGGTTACTGAATGAGGAATAACAAAAACAGGTTTAAAATGAAATAATGATCTTTATAACATCAACAAAATGCAATGCTTGTCAGCTGCATGAAGTAGATAACCACTGCTAGTGGTGAACTGCTAGACAGGAATATGACCCCCTGCAATAATGTCCAATGTATTTATGAGGATTGGAACATACCCATTAATGTTTGTAGGTATATAAATAACAAAAAAATACCAATAATGCATTGTTATACAAAAAAAAAAAGAAAAAAGACTACCAATACATTTTATCTGTAGCTGAAAGCATACAATTACATTCAAAATATATTTGGTTGAAGACAATTTCTTTTCTGAAATATGTAGATTTCAGCATTAAATAATCCAAGAGGTTGATTTGCCGCTAAATAAAATCATCCAACGAACAGCATATGACTATGACTTGTATTGTCCTCATCTTTATTGTCATGTTTACAATATTTCAGGTGTTGTATGCACTTGCCTTCTTCAGGTGCTAAGAATTTTGAACTGAATTCTTCATTTATCTCTACTTTTGAGATGAGGTAATATTTACATTATTCGAACTGTTGAACTCATCTTTATTGCCATGTTTGTGACATTTCAGCCATTATATTCTCTGGCTTTCTTCAGGTGCTAGGAATTTTGAACCCACCTTTTATTTCAAACACTGGAGTGAACACATGGCCCAGTGGAAACAAATGTTGGTTAGTTCCAGTGACTTGATCCAAAGAGTTTTGAGTTCAATACCTGGTTACAGCAGTGGTGAAAAAATAACTTAGAGAGTTGAGTTCAAAGAAAATAACAACATGGCCACCAGAAGTGGCATCGCACATGCAATGAGAATTTCATAACCCAGTGATTGAAATAAAGTGTTTGGTTTAAAAGTTTTAAAACCTGAAGAAGACCAAAGCATAAAATGACTGAAAAGTTATAAACATAGCAATAAAGATGAGGACAAAGTGTCTTTATAAATAAATGTCAAAAGAAAGACAAGTAGGGATAGTAATGAAGAAAATAATGTTAAGCTATAAAGGATAGGAAGTTGTGTAGCATCAGGATCTCCGACCTCTTGAATTCAGTCAGTTAAGTGCCATACATGATACACACTTTATCCCGCAGTAGGTTGCCATGGCTTTCTGTGGTAGACTGGTTGCCAGCCAAGGCTATAGAACCCAATCTGTCCTTTTATTTAACTCATAACTAGAGAGAATATATAGATTAATACCTTTCCTAAGGGTATTTGAGTGTAAGTGAATGCAAAGAATTCAACTGGAATTTGAACTCAGCCTCCCCGATTTTTCATTCAGAGTTGATATCCACTGCACCACAACATACATCCTACCTCTTGAAGGGACAGAGCCTATAAAAGAAGAAAAAGTGGGGGACATAACCTAAAAAAAAATACATAAAGACTTTGATGATCAATAGCAGTTTTCTTTTCTTTAAAAACATAATAAAAATATTTAGTTTTATGCAGGTTAAATCCAAAAACATTTCAAATAAAATTCATCTACTCCTTTACTAAATGCATAATTCCATGTAATTGCGTCTTTTTCAAAGCAACATCATGTTTATATGTATCGACTCCTCTACAGTCTTAAAAACAAAAGTGGACGTTTATCCATTGTTCCCTGTTTAGAATTTGCTTTCCAGTCCCTTCTAAAATCTACTTCAACTTTTTACTTCTAGCGTCTCTGCCTGAATTCAGGAATGTTATTCACTAATTAAATCTTGACCTCTTTAAGTCAAATATTAGCCGTTGTCTTTCCTGCATAGCCCCAAAAACAACACTTGCACTTTCTTATGCTCACACAACACCATGCAGTAATCCCCTACCTTAAGTGGTTCTTAAGCCTTGCATCGGGAGAACATTAATAAAACATAAAGATCCTTTATTTTGTAAACAATTTGTATCTGTATACATTATATATATATATATATATATATATATATATATATGTGTGTGTGTGTGTATGTAAACTATTGAATGTAATCTGAATAGTACATTAGTGATTATACATGTGTATTTTTTGTTTTTACAGACCTTTATTTTATGTGCACATCTAAAGACTAACAAGTTTTAAATGTAAGTTTGTTTTTTTAGCTGCAAGATGAAACCATTCATTGATTGCGCTTTCGAAACATGAGAGAATTTAGTTCTCTTTCAGCCAATGCAAAAGGTTTTATGCTATAATCATTTAGTTGCAGGAAATTGGTATCACTTAAGAGACTTGAGAAGTCAAAAAAATTTGGTACTGTGCATTAAGTACATTACCTTACTAAAAACCTCTGAAAACTTTTTTTTACTTTTGACATAATTGACTATCTCATATGATTAAGTAAAAAGTACAGTTTGATATATTTGTCATTTCTTTTTGTCCCTGTAAACCAATGTGGACAATCATGGCTCTCCATGACTTCTTAACCTTTGTAGTTAGGATTTGTATTTTTACTATCTATCCCACACCCTGTTCTGCAATCCGTTTATACAAACTTGTTAGGTTACTTGCTACTTTCCTCCTCTTTCAATATGTCCCTGTGAGTGTTATATTCTTTCAGCCCTTTATCTGACTGACGATAAATGTACTTTCTGTTTTGGTTTTCTTTAAAACCTGTTCATTACGCACATGCTCAGTTTATGATATTCCCAACATCCTTCTGTAGAACGATATCTATTGCCTCAAGTCTTTTTTTCAGCTCTGGAGATAGTTCAGCATTTACTACCATATCAGCCAGTCAGTTAAGTGTCTGTTGTGGAGTTATTTTCACAGTAGAGGCTAGTATTTGTGCTAAAATCGGTCCTAATAGGTTCAACATACAAAATGTTAGGAACTTGATATGTATTACGCAGTGTAATCTTGCCAGGTTGCTGACTACTTTCATATTTGACTGTCAACTACTACTGTCCAACATCAACTTACCCCCGTTCCTCTTACTCCTCCTACTTAAATTAGATGGGAGAGTCTATTCAGTATAGAATAGGTGCATTTCACCATAACAGTGTCATACATGACACACGCTTGGGCAATCATATCTCAAAAAAGACATGACTGATTGGGTAGAAGATTTTCCCACAGTAGGTTGCCATTAATCTCTATGATAGATTAATTGCCAACCAAGGCTACAGAGCTCAATCTGTCCTGCTATTTAAGCCATAAATGGAGGGAAGAAACAAGAATATCTTTCCCAAGAGTATCTGCATGTAAGTGAATGCAATAAATTTAACTGAAATTTGAACTCAGCTCTCCAATTTCTCATCCCAAGCTGATATTCACTGCACCACAACACACATCTTGCTAACATATAGGATATTCAATATTACATAACAGCTCAGCACTATTTTTTTGTTTCTAAAATAAATTTTTTGTTTATAAATATTCTGACAAGCTTTTGGAAGATCTTTTTAACTATTCCAATGCATTTAATTTAATTTTTACAGCTTATCAACCTTTTGTCAGTTATTTAAAACTAAAATATGTTTTGGATTAACAATATTTTGAGAATAACAATGATTCTTTTAGCTACAAGTCATACAATTTAATCTAGACTTGGGAACTGGATTCACACCTTCCCCAAGTCTATTCAAATGCAACTTGAGAGTTTAGTATCATATTTTCTGTACAGTGATAATTAACAAAATAATAAAATGATGTTAAGAAAAACTCCTATAATAATAACAAACCATAAATCTTAGCTTAGGTCTGGCACAATGAGGAACATTCAGCAACATTCAAATTCCTTAGATTAATCCCGACTTGACAGCTCATATACAGCCACTTTCTCACTGGCACAATGTGACTTCCCTGTGTCTCTTCTACAAATACTTTCATGGCTTCTGCTCCAATGAACTTAGCTCACTGGTGTCCCCATATATGAATTTACTTGAGCCACAAGATTAGCAACTAGGTCCCACCCTTTTACTACAAAACCAAAAAAATGTAAATGCAAATTCTACTCCAGCAGATTCTTTTCTCGCACTTCCTACCTGTGGAATTCCTTCGTGCTCCTTTTTCCATCCACTCCACTCTCATCAGTATTCTCATTCTTTTCTTACCCACTTCCTGACACCCCCTATAACATGTCACTCTTTCTCATAACTTTCCTTCTATGTAACCCCCTGTAAAACAGTGGCAGTAAAATGCCTTGCTTGGGGCAATATGACTATAAAAAAAAAACAACAACCTGTCAAATTGGCTTGTCAACCAATCTTCTATCCAAAATATAAAATATGTTTCAAGTTTTAAAGTAAAGGGAAAAATATTATCTATCCTTGTTATGCTCACATTCTATGACAAACACTTTTGCTCATATTACGCACCTTATTCATCATAATAATTTTAACAATATCTTTCTACCTTGAATGTTTTTTGAGCTGTAAACAGAAGTGGTTTTAAATTTAAAAAAAAAATATTTTCACCCAAAGCCAGGCAATAAAGCCACTAAGGCATAAGGAGATATTGAGTGTGAAAATGAATGAAGAAAAGGAAAAACATTTTCAAGAGGAAATTAACATTAACGAACATTCATAAAACAGAAGATGACGATGGTATAGTAAAGCGGTGGTTAATAAGTTTTGTTGGTGCCGGATTAGAATGTGGCCTACGAAACTATCACGAGTATAGAATTCAGCCTACAAAAATCTGTCACTGGTATAGTATAGGGCCAACATTTTGAATGTGGCTGACAAAATTCTGTCACTAGTATAGTAATTGGCATACCTTTTGATTATGGCCTACGAAATTTTGTCCATGTCCAGTTGAATTCCTTGCATTCACTTACGCACAAATACTCTGGGGAAAGATATTAACCAGTCTCTTTCCGCTGGTTATCGGTTAAATAACAGGAAAGATTGGGTTCTATAGCCTTGGCTGGCAAACAGTCTGCCACAGAAAGTAATGGCAACCTACTGTGGTATAATCTACTGTCCAGTTACTCATGTCTCTTTTGAGACACGATCACCCAAGCGTGTATCAAGTATATCACTTAACTGACTGACTGATAATATGTGGCCCACCTTAAAAATCATATTAAAAAAAGTATTATAACTGGTAAGGGTTGAAGAAAAATAGCTGAATATTTATATCAATAAATAGCTGAATACTTATATCTACAAATATACGCTTACTTAAGTAAGAAACATTCAAACTGGGTAGGCCAAATACGATACCATCATCATTTAGTTAAGTAGACTATTAAGGATACATGTGTTAGACACTCGTTTCCTCACTGACATCTTCATATTTCATCTCACTTTCTGTAATTCTTTGCTTCCTAGTGGCATTATATCCTTACTTGGGGTGAAATGACATTGTCCATGCATACTGTAGCAAACAACCCTCATTTTCTTCATATTCCATTGATGTGATGTAAGCTTTGTTCTTCAAACCACTACTTTGTGAAATCCAACTCTCAAGAGCATGCTTCCCAGATTACGACAATCTTAACCTGTTCAAGTCTAGGTTTAATTGTTATCTTTCTCGCACATCCCCCATAAACTGTGCCTTTTACTTCATAACCTGCTACATTGAGTGGCACTCAGACCTTGTACAGGGTGGATATCATTATAAAAAAAGAAAATGTCTTTTTCTTCTGTCTGCATATAAAAAATGACCATTTTTGAAATGTTATGTCACTAGGTAGTGCTGTATTTGTTATAGTCTTTGAAATTGGTACAGTTTTTTTCTGATACAAATCTATTTGAGCATGAGAAGAACTTCATATTGATAATGATTGCATAATCAAACATTACAAACATCGCACTTGACAATGAAGAGATAAAAACATAAAACATTTGCCAAATTAGATTAAGGCAGGTTTTGAAAAGGAGAATATTTTCTGAGGGAATTCTTTCAGAATCATAATTAATACCTTTAAGAAGGAATTAACAAGTCAAGTTTTTCAAAGAGCTGGATTCAATGGCAAATGGCCGGTGGAAAAGGAAAAGCAACTTTTATTTTTCATATTGTGTTAGCTACCAGCAAAATCTCTCAAAGAATGCAGTATTCTAATTACTTAGTTTCTGTCAAAAAAAAAAAAAAAAACATTCTTCTACACAGATTCCTAACAAGGCAGGAGAAAACCAATTCAATTTTCACCTTTTATAACATTTTAAGTTTTGAATTAAAATAAAAAAGACAAAAAAAAATAACTTAGCTGTTAATGAGTTTCCTGATATGACATTTTATCAATACTTTTTTGAGAACAGCAGATCATTTCCTGCAATGAATCTTTAATCTTAGAATCAAATCAATGATTTTACAATATTGAAACCTTATCCTTCCTTTGACGTCTTTTATTACAGGGATAGGAAACCAAAGCCTGAACAGAATGATTTTTTTAACCCAACATTTTATCTTGTTTGATTTCACTAAAGTAAAATTTGGTTGAAGAGAAAGTGAACTTTTAATGTAGACATGACTGGTTATGAAACAGCAGCATTGTATAGAGACCATATTTTTTATATTAAAACCATGTTTTCTTCTTGAATTTGTAAGAGCAGACCAGTTCAGATGTACAAGATCAGATGTGTGCAGATTACTTCTTGGTGTTTATTAATAACTATGTTAAGACAAAAAGTGCAACACAGAGATCCAAAGGCAAATTGGCATGGTGAAGAAAGCATTCCAGAAGTTGAGTAAAGTAACAGAACAGAACAATTTTGCTAGAAACAAGGAAGAGAGTACTGGATTGCCATGTGTTGTCAGTTCTTCAATATGGCAGTGAATGCTGGGCAATATCATCAAAGATGAAAAAAAACTTGAAGCAACTAAAATGTGGTTCTACAGAAGGATGCTATAGATATCATGGATCGAGCATGTGAGCAATGATGAGGTTTTGGAAATGATGGAAATGAAAAGGAAATTAATACTGAGCATCAGGAAGGGACAGCTGAAGTTCCTGGAACATGCAATGAGGAAAGAGGGCTTGGAGAACTAGATACTAACAGGTTAGATAGAGAGAAAAAGAGACAGGAGAAAGCAGCAGATAACATATATGAAGGACCTAATCAGGTGGATGATGGAACAAGGGTTGCATGGTGTTACAGGAGAAGGCATGCTAAGAGCCACCAGGGATAGGGAGATGTGGAATGCCATGATCGCCTACATCCTGAAGGGACAGGGCACACAGAAAAAGAAGAAGATACATTGTATGAAAGCTTGAAAACAAATGAAACAGAAAAACTACTGACAGTCAGGCAGAAAGAAAAAGAGATAAGGTATGTTAAAATAAATTTCTTTGCATGACTGATATAAAGTAACAATGTCTTTTTGAAGCCAAGGAAAACAAACTCGAGAATGGAGTTAGAAGAGTCCAGTTTTGATCAAGGCTACTGGGGATGGTTTATGCTCTTATCACATTAAAAAACAACTCTGGTACAATCACTGCAGTTAAGCAATGTTGATCCTGGTCATTGCCTAGATGAGTGACCATTTGAGAATAATTCCAGATGCTCTAAGTTTGGATGTGCACAAGGTATAATAATGGCTTGGAATTGAAAATTGGAGAACCAAGTTCAAATCCCAGTTAGGTTTGTTATATTTACTGAGGAACAAAATCCTATTGGCAAAGATATGAATCCACCATTTCTCTCCCAGGTATGGCTTAATTAGTAGAACTTGTGAAAATAAATCATTATTATTATTAAAAACATTTTTCACAGTAAAAAAAATATTTTCTGCATTTAAACAATTTGCAAAGAGTTGTTAAACCATAAAAAGCAAACCAATAATAAAAAAACCCACGAGTGGTGTCACTGTGTGCCTGCCTACTGCCTTGAGTGTCATGAGCAGGTCCTTTGAAGTAGTCAGAGTGAATACACGACTCAGCATTTTCTGTCATACTTTTTCTGTAGTAGTAATGTTTGACGTCTTTTAAATAGTATATTATATTTTCGGGGAGGGGGATTGTTTTTTAAGCCCAATTTAATGATAAGTGCACCGAAACAGTTTTTTTACTTTTAATTCTGCAGCATTCACATCCAACCGATAGATTTTGATGTGGGGTGAAACAGAAAAAGATCTAATTTGAAACAGAGTATAACAGCCATAACTAAGAATGGTCGATTTTATTTGAAATTAGTAATATTCAAGAATTTTTTCAATTAGAATTCTCTTCAGAGGAATTAATAGAAATTTCTAAATGATATATTTTCATCTTAACGAATTTTAGAGCAGGATTCTCACTAATCTTAACCAGTGGCTCAACAGTGAGAATGAAAAAATATAGATATAACCAACTCACCATTCAATCCAATCCAGTCAAAAAATGCTACATAATATCAATCCTCTTATATTGTAAAGAATCTTGATCAATTTCCTCAGAGATAAAGATAAAACAAGAGATAACAGAGATCCTAAAAATTCCATGGATGGATCATGTAAGGAATATGCAAATTTTAACATAAATGAAAACAAAATGGTTCCTTATACTTAGAATCAGAAACAATTTAAATTTCGAAGACACATAATGAGGAAGGAAGGTTTAGAAAATTTGATACTCACAGAACATACTGAAGGCAATAAGAAGAAAAGGAAGAAAGTGAGTAACCTATTTAATGAGATCTTGTAAAATGATGACATACCAGGAAGGGTAAAAAGGAGATAAACAATACAAAGGATTAGAAGTTGTGGAGCGCTGCGATTTACAGATGTCAGAAAAATCATGATACACAAAGGAAGAATAATCAAAAGCTCAAGATTAAGCAAGTATTCAATTTCACAGGATTTCTTATCAAGAAATATTTGTCAAGTTTTATTTATTCAACATAAGTAACAAAAACATTGCTCATAACTACCACTATATGCCCAGTGTGTTGATACAGTGTGAATTTTTGAGACACTAGAATTATCTCCCTTGCACTGGCGACGCCATCGTGCAAATTTTTTGTTATTACATTGGCAAATTGTTCCAAGATGTTGACGAAGCTGAGAGGTGAAAATTCGAATTTTGTGCCGAATATAACATGAGGAAAAAAATATATTTAAAGAATCATATATGAAAACCTTCTATTCATAGCGAGGTCTTAAGAAAATATTAGTTTCATATATTAAGTTATTTTTAACAACATGAATAAGATATAAAAAAAAAGCATAATGGATACTTTGGAGTAAATCTGGTTCCCAGAAAAAATAAAATGTCTTTGTCGGCTGTATATTTAGGTCCTGTGTTATTAGAATCATTTTTTAGGAGGAAAATAAAGAGTTAAAAACTAAGTAATAAATACAATTTCTGTCATCAATATAAAAATAATTAGTCTTTCTAATGTCCATTTTTAGAGCTTCTAAAATGCAGAATGTATATAAATGTTTATATAAGTACATATATATATATATATATATATATATATAAATCAAAGATGACATCAGACAAAACTAATCCCGGAAGGATCAGTTAAAGTTCTTCTGTTAAAGATATTTACTTTTTGTTACTTTTTACCGCCAAGCAAAACTTGATGAATGCATTGTAAACAGTAAAAGAAAGTAATGAAATCTGACAAATACAGTTTCCTAGCTTAAAAAATAATCTATTCCGTTCATTCAAGCTTGCTAGATAGTCACACATTGCTTTCTTCTCGCTTACCTTCAATGTTCTTGTGAGTATTAAATTTTCTGATCACTCTTTCCTCATGATGTGCCCTAGAAATTTCAACCATCTCTTTCTAATGCTACACAAATGTTTTTTTGCTTCCATTTTATTTAAATGTTTGGTTCATGGCATGCTTAACATCTTTAAGTAGAACAACATTTCTGTTACTTCAAGTGTCTTCTTCATCTGCAAGAAGATTATCGAGCATAAGAGAACCAATATTATATCACAATTCAGCACTCTTTTCATTGCTTCTATGTCTGCTACCAATACTGTGTCATCTTATGTTATTAATATTACAGCTTCCATTAATAAATCCTAGTAGGAATTCTGGTTTTTAAAAAATGGATGTGAAAGCAGTGGAGCAGTTATCAGTGGAAAAAGGGATCAACAAGTTCAATCCCTCTTCCAGCTTGGCTTGCTACATTCTCTTTCTTATAGAAGGTCTCAGAAAAAAGCATAAATTCTTTTTATTATACCCACACCTATGGGTTAAATAGCAAGATTGATAGGAATATCTAGCAACCAGTGAGTGAAAAGATTGTCTATCTTCTTACAATTTATGTTTAACCCTTCTACCTTTTCTTTACTCTCTTCTGTAGGAATTATTGCAGTTTTTCTATATCTGCTACCAACACTGTGTCAACAGTCCTTGCTATGAATAGTTATTTTGTTTTTAATCATTTCATCCCAAGCAAGGCAGGACCACCACTCATTTGCAGGGAGCCACAGTGAGAGAAAATGTTGTGTACAGGAGGCATTGAAGAAAGAATCAAAGATGAATAAAATTCAAGAAGATGGCAACTGATGTTGACATTTAAATATTTGGAGACTAAATAGAAGGGAGCTTCACAGGTGGGATAGTGTAAGAAAAGAAACTGTTAGAAAAGTGGCAGTGACATTTAACTATTTCAACAGGAAAAGGGTGAAACCTTGATCCCAATCAAGTCAGTCAGTCAGTTAAGTGCCACACGTGATACACGCTTGGGCAATCATGTCTCGAAAGAGACATGACTGACTGGGCAGAAGATTATCCCGCAGTAGGTTGCAATTGCTTTCTGCAGTAGACTGGTTGCCGACCAAGGCTATAGAACCCAATCTGTCCTGTTATTTAACCCATAACTAGAAGGAATAGATGGATTAATACCTTTCCCAAGGGTATTTGTGCATAAGTGAATGCAATGAATTTGGCTGGAATTCGAATCAAGTAGCATGCTTAAATTCAAGTAGATGTAGTAACAGGGAAAAAAAATTATCAGAGCAGTTAAAAGATATTTGTAGAAAAGATGGGGTGGGGGAGACACATCACATTAAAATATTTTATGCTGTTAAGATTCTGGCTTCCAATAATAAATCCTGTTAGGAATTCTAGCTCTAACTGAACCGCCATTTAAAGGAATGAATGTGCAGGTAATTTAGAAAATCTCGAAAGAAAGGATAAATCCTTTTCTAATACTCATATCTATGGGTTAAATAACAAGATTGATATAATTCTCTAGCCTCCAGTAGCAACCAGTGAAAAGATTGTCTAGCTTCTTACAATTCATGTTTAATTCTTCTTGGTTTTCTTTACTCCCTTCCATAGGCATTCCTGCTACCAATACTATATCATATGCATATCTTATGTTGTTATGACTACCAATAATAAATCCTAGTGGGACTTGTAATTCTCTCAGGACCCTTGTCATACACCCTTTTCTATTATGCATATTGATTAAATTCATTTTTTATCTGTATAGAGATGATTTTTACACTGACATCACTTTTTTACCAGACTAGCAGTATAGCCCGGTGTTGCTCAGGTGTAATGAAAGCTTTAAAACTAATCCATGATCCTGGAGCTCAGACTCTGTGGACATTGGCACAAAAGACTAAAAAGCAATAGTTGTTTCCAGTTAAAGCGAAACTGTAGACTGAAAGAAAAATGAATGGATGTAAGTCAAATTTTGATTTCCTGGTATCAATATCAAATTTTCTGCACTATTGTAAGAACTGCAACTTTGAAACTTCTAAATATTGTTTCTTATGTCTTTGTCTATGAGTGTATCAAATTTGATTAAAATCGGACCACTCCTTCTATAACCCGATTTTTTTGATTATCGATTTTTGCTATTTATTAGGGGTACCTTGACACAAAACCTAGCTAAGAGCACTCGCAGATTCTTATAGTACAATTGTGTAAATTTTCAAGAAAATCGGTTCAGCCATTTCAGAGTCTATAGGTAACAGACACAGACAAAGTTCCATTTATAAATAAGTTTAGATGAGATTAGATTAGATAGATATCTAAACTATAGTTATAATAATTTTGTAAAGATTTCACAGAAATATGTTTAAAAATTTCCAAGTTTTTCTTTGAAATGAAGAAAGTAATAACTTTAAGTAAAATTCTCAACAGAGGGAAAAAGAAAAAAGATGTCATTATATGAAGCTAACTCCAAGAGGATATCGTTTGATGAACGCAAAGCAAACAGAAACAAAAGTTATGAAATCTG
Organism: Ascarosepion bandense; assembly: GCA_037127315.1. Taxonomy (NCBI): domain Eukaryota; kingdom Metazoa; phylum Mollusca; class Cephalopoda; order Sepiida; family Sepiidae; genus Ascarosepion; species Ascarosepion bandense. Next base: position 3,246,462 of record JBBBDQ010001033.1, on the reverse strand, counting down.
AAAAAATAAAGATTCCAATTTAAAAAAAACATTTTTTAAGTAAAATAAAAAATATCTTTTTTCTTATTTTAAATCTGATTCAATCTTTTGTTGGTTAAGTGAAAATAGATTCAACATGATTTTTTTCAAAACAGTGTAGAAATACAGAAAGCATGATGTAACTCCAGCTATGAAAGTTTCAGTCAAATTCAGTCAGTAGGATTACTAGTGTCAAAGCACATATGTTTGTCCTTCCGAAGTTTTTGCAGGGGAGGGGGGCAGCAAAGCTGCCAAATGCTACAGCATAGAAGTCCATGGTGTCATTTCCTTTTGGGAATATATCTTTCCCAGATATAAAAAGAAACCCTAGCTTGCAGTACTCAATTTGAAAAACCCCAAGATTCTGTTTCCCATTGATGAAGTATGACCCCACCTGGGACATGGATGAGTCTACCTGTAACCCTATTTCCATGTAAATGTACCTTTTGGTTTAATATAACTGAGTCAGGGAAAGTGTTATAAGTTGTATCGTTAGTTGGGCTTTATTGTAATTTGCAATGTGAGCTTTAAAATATTTAATTCCTATGTACTTGTAAAATTAAAAAAATAGAGAATCTAGTTGAAAATTAGGAAAAAAGAAAAATATTTTATTTTTATTGTATTTGAAATGAATTACAAGGGCCAGTGAAAGTGAGAAATGATGGAAATCAAAACAAGTTGTCAGGATTTTTAATGGGGTTAAATTAAGGTCAAGTCCTTGCTCCCACATCTTCTGGGAAATGATTTTAAAATTTTTTGAAAACCTAAGATGATGTAGTTGAGAAGAAGAGGACAAAAAGACATTATGTCATGTGAAGTGTTGATATTTCATTTGTTGAGCCATAACTCCCCCTTAAATCTTGTAGGTGGAAAATAATCTCATTGGTCAAACTTTTGAGTCGCATAGATACTCAGTCCATTTTCCAAGAGAATTGGAGACAGGTATAAAAATTGAGACCCCCTTGAGAAAAGTCAGCAAGTTAGTTGTTGTCAAGATGTAACAAATGAGAGAAAAGAGTTCCCAACCGGGAGTCATGCTGATTGGGGTGCCAGCCGTAGAGACAGACTGGTCACCTTCCATAGAACTTCTGGCTGAAGATATAAAGAAATGTAGAAAAGCCTGCCACCGATCAACTTAAAAGAGTTAAAGTCGAATACTGCACTTTCGATAGAGTCCTAGCTAAAGATGTATAGAAACAGAATGAATCAAGAAAGAGTTAAACTAGCTGAAAAGAGATGTTTTTATTGCCGAGTGAAGGAGACAAGACGAATCTACTATTATGACAAGAATGCTCAACTTTGGTCATTGGAATCTGGTGTCCTAAACATGGTTACTCCAGAAACAGGAGTATCACAGTATTTCTTTTTGTTTCTTCTTGCACTTTGATTTGATGTGTAGATATGTGACATATTATTCTCTGAATGGAACACTTGGATATATAGTAAAAGTTTTAGTAGTATAAAACTCTCGGAAAACAAAGCGTATTTGTCATTCTTTGTTCTTTCAGCCATTCTGTTCTGTCTGTTATTATATCATGGATATAATCATGCCCATAATAGGGCTAATGTAAATGAGAGAATAAATCTTTTTTTTTAAGCTCTCTCCTATTACAACAAAGTAGTGGTAACCTAATTTAAATATATTAAGAATGGAGACTATGAATACACTCTTGTGCACAAGAATAGTTTGTGTGATGACCTACTTAACAATCAATCAATATGAGACATGACAACAAAAATGTTTAATTCAACTAGTAGACACATTGACCAACTACAAAATTATTTCCAGCTGTAAACCTCCTTTTCTTCTTCATGTGCCATGTCCCTTCAAGACGTAGTCAATCATGGATTTCTACTTAGTTCTGTCTCTTGTCACTCTCAATAACTTTTCTCTTGGCATCTCTTCTAAGCCCCACTCCGCCATGCATTTTCTTAGGCATATCAAATATTTCTTGCTACTTTTCCTTTCTTTCTTTCCTTCTATCCGTTCTGTGAGTATTATATTCTCCAGGCCCTCCTTCCTCATTACATGTCCCTGGAACTTTGTCTGTCTCTTTCTAATGATAAGTATCAGTTTTCTTCTCATTTGCATCCTCTCCAATACCTCATCATTGCTCATGTGCTCAATCCATAGTATCCTCAGCATCCTTCTGTAAAACCACATTTCTGCTGCTTCAAGCCACTCCTTAATCCTTGATGAAATCGTCCAACATTCATTTCAATATAGAAGAACAGATATCACATAGCAATCCAGCACTCTTTTTTAAGGCTTCTACTGGACATAGTATTAGATCATTTTCTATTGCTTTGAAGTAATAAACTAATCCCTGATTAATTACTACTTAATAATATATCTCTTCCTCCTCTAGCTATGAGTCAAATAACAGGATATATTAAGTTCTATAGCCTTGGCTGGCAACCAGTCTCCCGTAGAAAGTCATGGCAACCTACTGCGGGATAATAACAATTCAGTATGCTTTACTTTGTTTCCAATGATATTTTCCTGTCTCTCAGTGCTCTGGTTAGCTTATGAAATGCGTCCTTGGCCATGCCAATGCATTTCCTTGAAAAAAATATATTTCCACAAAATATGATAATGAAATAAATATTCCTTAAGTTGCAAACAAATTTGTTTTCAAATAACCACTGACTCTGGACAATTAGAACTCTGCATAGAGAAGAGAGTATTTTGCTGCACTGAGTCGAAGGCGAATTGGCATCACGAAGGACGTATTCCAGAAGCTGAGTAAAATATTAAGAGACAAGAAAATTTTGCTAGAAATGAAGAAAAGAGCACTGGATTGCGACGTGATGTCAGTTCTTCAATATGGCAGTGAATGCTGGACGATCTCATCAAAGATGAAAGAAAATCTTGAAGCAATTGAAATGTGGTTCTACAGAAGGATGTTGTGGATATTATGAATCAGGCATGTGAGCAATCGTGAAATTTTGGAAAGGATGGAAATAAAAAGGAAATTAATACTGAGCATCAGGAAAAGACAGCTAAAGACAGGTAAAAAAATTAAAATACCTGGGAAGTGTTCTAACAGAAGATGGAAATTGTGACACAGAAATCCAAAGGCAAATCGGCATGGTGACGGATGCATTCCAGAAGCTGAGTAAAGTACTAAGACACAGGAAAATTCCACTAGTAACAAAGAAGAGAGTGCTAGATTGATGGGTGATGTCAGTTCTTCAATACTGCAGTGAATGCTAGACAATATCATCGAAGATGAGAAAAAAACGCATGCAAGCAACGATGAGGTGTTGGAAAGAATGGCAATGAAAAGAAAACTAATAATGAGCATCAGCAAGAGACAACTGAAGTTCCTGGGACATGCAATGAGGAAAAAGGGCTTGGAGAACCTGATACTGATAGGCCAGATAGAAGCAAAAAGAGACAGAGAAGGATGAGAATACTAATGAGAATGGAGTGGACGGAGAAAGGAGCATGAGAGAGAGGATGCAGGTTAGTGAGATAGGAGATGACTATTGACTTTACATTTAAATTCTTGGAGATTGTAGCTGCCAGGGAATCAAGTAAACCGAAAGGGAATTTCACAGGTGGGAAGTGCGAGAAAGAAGCTGATGGAGTAGAATTTGCATTTACATTTTATTGGTTTTACAGTAAAAGGGTGGGACCTAGTTGCTAATCTTGTGGCTCGAATAAATTTCTACATAGGGGGCACCAGTGAGCTAAGTTCATCGGACACAGAAGCCATGAAAGTATTTGTAGAAGAGACACAGAGAAGCCACATTGCACTGGGGAGAAAGTGACTGTATCTGAGCTGCCAAGTCAAGATTGATCACATTACAAATTCTCTGTCAGATTTTGCCAAGCACCCCTAAGTGGATAGTAGGAGCACCAGGCCAGATATGGCAGCTGTATTCAATGTGTTGCCCCTATGACCCTGATTGTTTAAGGCAATTAAACAATCAGGGTCATAGGGGCAACACATTTACTGCAGCACTAGTATATATTTGGCAAAATAACCTTCTATATGCCCTGTCCCTTCAGGACGTAAGCGATCATGGTTCTCCACGTCTCCCTATCCCTTGTGGCTCTTAGTATATTTGTTCCTGTTGCTCCTGGCAAACCCCGTTCCATCATCCACCTGATCAGACACTGCAAATATGTTATCCGCTGCCTTCCTCTGGTTCTCTTTCCTTCTATCTGGCCAGTCAGTATCAGATTCTCCAGGCTCTCCTTCCTCATTGCATGTCCCAGGAACTTCAGTTGTCTCTTCCTGATGCTCAGCATCAATTTCCTTTTTGTTGCCATTCTTTCCAACACCTCATCGTTGCTTGCATGCTCAGTCCACGATGTCTGTAGCATCCTTCTGTAGAACCACATTTCGGCTGCTTCCAGTTTTGTCCTCATTTTCAATGATATTGTCCAGCATTCACTGCCGTATTGAAGAACTGACATCATGTAGCAGTCTAGCACTCTTTTCTTTGTTTCTATTGAGATTTTCCTGTGTGTTAGTATTTTGCTCATCTTCTGGAACGCGTCCTTTGCCATGCCAATTCGCCTTTGGATCTTCATGTCGTACTTTCCGTCTTTTGTTAGAACACTTCCTAGGTACTTAAATTTTTGTACTTGTTTGATTCTGGTATCCCTCACCTGTATTTGGCATTTTGGGTTATATCTTTTGCTGATGACCACGCACTCAGTTTTCTTAAAGTTTATTTGTAGTTCTGACAGAGCCTGAATCTTTCCAGGCTAGTTTTTTCCTTCTTCTAAACTGATTGTAAACCAAGACAATAGAGCACTGTCTGTCCTGCTATTTACCAAACGTTGGGAGGAGGAGAAAACAAGAATTGGTATTTGTGCATAAGTGAATTTAACAAACTCAACTGAACTTCAAACTCAGCCCTCAGAGTTCTTATTCTGGACCACTACCCATTCCACAAATACTCATCCACAACAAGTACCAGAAAGCATAGTGAAAAAATTTCAAATATTTTAGCGAAAATAAACATGAAGATATTTTTGGATGCAAGTGTTTGCCAAGTTTTTGGCAAAAGGAATTTTGTAAGATTCAAGCAAATCATTAACTTATTATATGAAGACTACAGAAACAGAATTCTGAGATCTGCAATCAGATTCAGAATTTCCATTTCTCATTCTGAGTAAAAAATGCTTCATGTTTACACACACTACATAGAAACCAGGCCACTATCTTGTAAGCCTTTATAGCAACAGGTGTGTCTTTTGCACAGTTCATATGAGAGAGTTTATTAGTCAAGAATCCTTGGAATTATTAAGAAAAATGATTACAATATATTATATTTAGGTTCTGTTGTTTTTGGCATTAAGTCTTGGTTTATTTTATATTTTAAGCTTTAGGCTTTTTTCTTATGATTTGTCTGTGTTTGTGTATATATATATATATATATATATATATATATATATACACACACAGTATGCAATGAGTAAATTATTGTCATTTTATATTTTTAAGTTTGCACATGGCCATTGTTGGTTTTTTACTCTGTTGACCTGTTGACTGTACAGCGTAGTAGGGTCAGTTGGGCAAAGTTTGTGGGGAAAAAGACCATCCTGACGGTATCTTCAGACGTATGTAAAAGGAAAAACACAAAAATGAATTCACTAAAATTCATAGAACACAACACGAGGGAACTAGTCAGGTTTATGACTTCTGTGAAAGATGCCGAGTGAATTTAGTATAAACCAATGGGTACTGGTCTTGTACTGCTATCTCATCACCAGCCAATAGTGTTCGAGTATTAGACTGAACATATGCAGGTACCTAAATGTTGTGTCTCTTTTAAGATGCCAGCCATATATATTTTTCAGAAAAAATTCCACAAAAATGTGAAACTGCAAACGCTGAAAGGCAAATAGGTGGGGTTCACTATACTGAAAAGGTAAAATGAATTACTTTCCTGGAGGTTAGTATCATCCATGCTGATGGAAGCTAAAAAAAAAGGGTTTTTTAATAGGGAGCATTTCAGTTTAGAGACATAACATTTAACATGCCATTTCTTGCACCTGTTAACAACAAATTGTAGGTCATTTTTGAGATCAGCTACCAATTTGATTTTATTAAACCTATTGAAAGTACTATTAAGAAATTAGTAAATACTTGTGTTATCGGCATAGATACTGCATTCAGGAATTGTTCACATGAAGAAGATCATTAATGAAAATAAGTGTCTGAGTCCATGACTAAAAACCTGAGGAATGCCTGCATTAATGAAAAAATAAAAAATCAAGATGGCTGTTTAAAACAACTTTCCTTCTGAGGTTTGATAAGAAAGATTAAATCAAAGAAATGGACCAGAAACACCATAACTTGTGAGGAAAACCAGTACACCAAAACCTGTCAAAAGCCTATCTAAAGAAACAAACTAAGCTTCCCCATTCTTATCTAAATCGTGACAGCCACTTTAAGCAATGACCATCAACACATTTGCGGTTGACCTAGTGAAGTCAAAACCATATTGAATAACCCTGTATAGTGAGATGTTGAACCAACTCAGAATTGACAAGAGACTCACACTTGCCAAAAAGAGGACTTCTTGGAAAGGCTTGGTATTGGGAGGGTTGCTTCTAAGACTTTCACTTCATCTATTACTTAGAGAAAAAGAAAAAGTTGTTGTGTATCTATATAAATAAAAATTGCTAACAATTCAATAAGAATATACTTGTATAACTGTGTGCACATATCCTCAGGTACATTAAAAACTCGGAAATACATTGAATGTGTTATAAAACACATATAAATCCAAATATGTTAACAGTGGTGAAGCAAACATTTCGGGTTTATCAACAGGAAAATGTTCTTGAAGTCTTTTGCATGAATAAACTTTGACCTATGTAAGGAAGAGAAATCTATCACAATGATTGAGAGTGAAAGAAAATAGGAGGCAAGAAAGAACGAATACATGAAGAACGTCTTTGTACAAAATCTTGCCAACAGAAATTGTAGCTAATTTGAAAGTGGAAATATCACAAAGATCAAATTCAAACCTTTCAAAAGAGCGAGTTAACAGAATCTACTTTACATATAACGTATATGCACACAGAAGCATTATATATATATATATATATATATATATATATATATATATATATATATATGCGTGTATGTGTATTTGGGCAGCAATTCTTCTTTCATACAAGTTTCATGAAAAACAACCAACAAGGTACAGCGGTAAAGCTCTTTATTTAATTTTTTATGTGTTTACAATAGTGTTTTCTTTTCTGGCCGCAAAGCGTGAAAAATTGTCTAAAAGTTCTGCATATCTCAACATTTTCACTTATTCTTTTATCAAGGACAATTTTAATTTTAATTTTTTTCAGTTTAAAGTGAATGTGATCTTATTTTTATGTATGTGCCTAAAGTCATAGCAATGTTTAATTTTCCAAACACAATCCGAACATTATGAAAATTCTCACCTAAAACTGAGGCCTAATTGAATGATGTCCACATTATCCCCTTGCTGGTCTGTAACATAATTTCAAAGCTTGACCCTCATAAAGCAAGCCGAGGTGACGAAATCCCAATCATATTTTTGAAGAAATGTGCCCCTGAACTCTCCTCTGTCCTCTCTAAACTCTATAACTACTGTCTATCTGCTTCCTGTTTCTTGCCTCTTGGAAGTCTTTCTCTGTGGTTCCTATATTTAAGAAGACTGGAGAACCCTCGGACCTCACTAATTACTTCTCTATCAACATCCTACTGTTTGACGTTATTATCAATGCAAAGGTGGTTCAGCATCTCACAGCCTACAGACACTTCACGAGCAAACAGTATGTTTTTTTTTTGTTTTAGCAATGTTTTATTTTTCAAACACAATCAGAACATTATGAACATGTTTGTAGAAAAAGTTGTTGAGGATTGGCTGATCCTTTTTTATAATTAAAGCTTCGGTTATTTTTTATCTTTTTTACATGTGGATAAGGCTATTATAGTTTTATTTTCCACTGGTATGTTGCAGATATAGTTTGATAAGTTTCCATGCATTTTTAACTTAGTGTTAAATAAGCTATGGTCAGGTAGGGGCAATGTGAGTTGTCTAGATAGGCAGGTATAGTTTTGAACAGTTTTTCTAAACTTTGTTTTCAGAAAAGTAAACAATTCCATGAACTCAAGAAAAAAAATTAAATAAAATGCTTAACCCAAATACTTTGTCAGTCATCATAAAGGAAACTTGTGTGTATATGTGAGTATTTGTGTAAATATATAAATATATATATATTGAGAGAGAGAAGTATAAACGTTTTGGACAGAGAAACTTACATGAAATGGCAATTGACATTTTTATGTCTTAAACAATCAGATGGTCTGATGATCACTTAAGGAGTAAAACTGCCAATCACTATGCAGTGCTCATTCCTATGGCTTCATTGTTTGTGTCTAAAAATTAACATTATTAAATAAAGATAGAACATTTTAAACAAGAACATACAAAAGTGGTTCTTAAGACCCGGGTTCAAATCATATTAATGGTTGGTTTGTTAGGAAGGGAAGTTCTTGATGTTAGTCGACTACAGAACCATTCTACAGGGTGTCCATAAAGGTTGGGTGCACTTTAAAAAATCGCAAATACAAATAAAGTTATAAAGTTTTTAAAGTGCATAGGAACTTTATGGACACCCTGTACAATAGATCCAAAATATGCCTAAAGCCGATACCACAGACTGACCTAAACATTGTGAACAAAATTGGGAAGACAGAAATGTTAGTAGGCCATTGATGGTTGTATTAGCATCAAGATATAAATCATTGTGACATAAGATTTGAGCATATTGGTCGTTCCCACTGGATTGACTAGCCACCTTATCAGATGGTAGTGCTCAATAACAGCTAGATAGTCATGTGCCGTGTGTGTGTTTGAATTAAATTTTACCTTAAAATAATAACGTTAAAAATTTCACTTCTTTTAAACTTTGTAACAAAAATAATTTTAAGAAGAATTCTGGTTTCAAAATATAGAGAAATTATTCAAGGAACCAGAAGACAAATTTTTTTTTTTTTTTTAATCATCTTACCCCAAGCAAGGCATTCTACTGCCACTGTTGCACAGGGGGTTACATAGGGGAAAGTGATGAGAAAGAGGGGTTAGTTATAGGAAATTTCAGGAGAAGAGTAAAAGACGAATGAGAATACTGAGGATGGGGGTGGAGTAGATGAAAAAAGAGCTTGAGAGAATGGATGTGAGTTTGTGGGATAGGAGATGTCTATTGACCTTACATTTAAATTCCTGGAGATTGTAGCTGTTAGGGAAACAAGTAAACAGAAGGCAATTCCACAGCTGGAAGTGCATGAAAAGAAGCTTTTAGAGTAGGAATTGCGGTTACATTTTATCAGTTTCACTGTAATTTTTAAGACTTTGAATTTGTCTAACCGAACTATATATATATGTCATACTTAAACACAATCTGAAGACTTGAAGATTGCATTTAAGCATGAAACAGACTGTTGTTACTGGATGTTGAATTTAATGTCTACTTGTATACTGAAATATATTCTATCCCTGATATTGAGTACTTTAATTGTAAATAATAGCATACCTTAAAAATCTCCTACTCTCTCTCTCTCTATATATATATATATATATATATAATTTAAAAATTGTGTATTAAGGCAGAAATCCCTCTTTTACGCAGGTTTCATTAAAAATGACAAGGTACTATGGTTAAGTTTTTATATAATTTTTCATGTGATCTTATAATTGTTTTCTTTTTAGTACATAAATTATACAAAAAGTGTCCGTTTTATTTATACAATCACTTCCTGTTATACTTTTCATTTTTCCTTTCTCTTTATGTTCATCTCTGCTGTGACCAGTTATTGTCACAAAAGTGAGAACAACAGTCCAAATAAGGTAAATAGTTACAATACCACATCTCAGAAATATAGATCGACAAATCTATTTTGGTTTGGCTCAACAGTGTGTCTATTTTAAGACTTTCAATAGGCTAGGCCAGTAGACATCCATTACACTGTAAACAAACAGTGATGATTATTCAAGTGTATTTCTGAATTAGAATGTTTTTAACAACAAGAAATCAAATAGATTCATAATAAATCAATTCATACTCAATGAATTACTTTATTTGTATTTTTGATACAAAAATAAAGCGAGTCAACATAAACTTTAAAAGGTCCCCACAACAAATGTGCATTAAACAATTAAGGGGTAAACAGTAGGAGCATAGTAAAGGAAAGTGGAATGCACGCCTGTTAAGATGCAAGCTACAAACTGGAGACGCCAAAATCAAGCAAGTACAAATATCTGAGAAGGACCTTAACTGGATAGAAAATGTGACCCAGAAATCCCAAAGTGCCTTAAAATACCTTCCAAAAACTAAGCAAAGGATTGAAAAATAGGACAATTTCATTAGAAACAAAGAAAAGAGTACTGAACTGTTATGTAATATCAAGCCTTCTATATGGCAGTGAATGCTGGACAAACTTGTCACAAATGAAGAGATCTGTTTTTTTATGGCTAATCTACCTTTACTAAGTTATTTGAAGTCAGAATATTTTTACATTTTAAGAATTTCAAGCCTGTATTCATTACAGGATGTGTATTGTGGTGCAATAGATAGCAGCTCGAAAGAAGAAATCATAGCACCGAGTTTAAATTCTAGTTGAATTTGTTGCATTCATTTACATGCAAATACCCTTTGGAAAGGTATGAATCCATCTCTTCTCCCGACACATATGACTTGAATAGCAAAACAAATTGGACTGTATAGTCTTGGCAACCATTTTCCTGCAGAATAAAGTGGCAACCTATTGCAGGAAAACCTGCCTAGTCAGTCATGACTGAAAAGAAACATGATCACCCAAACAGGTATCATGTATGGCACTTAACTGACTGACAGATTCATTACACCACCATAGAAGAAATATGTTTCATTTAAAACTGCAAATATTTTTATTTTGTTTACAATACTAACCTTTTCTCTCTCTCTCTATATATATATATCCAAATGAATAAAGAATGAAGAAAATAATTTCAATGTTCAAAAACATTAATCTAAAATAGTGCTCACTATAAAAATAGAGCAATGAATATTTCTTATGAATTATTACCTTAGACCATCTAATTAATTTAAATTAATCTAATTAATATTTCTTATTAATTATTACCTTAGACCATCATATATTACCTTAGACCATCTACAAGTAGTTCATAGATGTTCTTAAGTAATAATTAATAATAATAATAAGAAATATATATATATATAGATGTTGAATTAATCCTTTTTTAATATATATTTGCTCTGTAATATTTTATTACATGGAGCTCTCTTCCTGTATCATTTTTTAATATTAAAATAAAATTTTTAATATTAATTAGGATCGGGTTTTGGGAATTTACCTTCCTGCTTTTTTCCCTTGGATTGAAGTATCTGAATTAAAATATATATATATATATATTTTTTTTAATCATATCACCCCAAACAAGGCGGTAATGCCACTGATGTGCAGGGGGCTACATAATAGTAAAAGCACTAAATAGAAGAGAGTGAAGAGAAGGACAAACCCTTTAGAAAGGAGCAAGAGAAGGGAGGGAACACAGGTGTGATGACAGTTGCAAAGGTGGAGAGAAAGGAAAGGATATAGAGATTGGTGAGGAAAGAACTAGGGTCAAGTGGTTAAGAAATAAGTGTATATATATATATATATATATATATATATATACACACACACACACACACAAAGATTAACGAAACTTGGTTATAAATAACTGACAATTTGAAATGATTTGCTTGAACATTATTTTTGATCGATACTCATATTTAAGTAGATATTCTGTTTTTAACTAAACAGTATTATATATTTATATCTACCAGCCTGATTATTGACAATAAATTTTTATTATGAAAGTGTGTGTCATTCAGCAGGATTCGAACCTGCAACATAGGGGAAGCTACCACGTGATCTGGCACGTCTTAGCCTCAAATGACTATCAGTCTAAACGAGGTTTTAATCAAGCCTATATAACACAATTTTCAATTCATCGCAATAACCATATCAAGAGGTCTAATTCAGTTTTCCAATTAACAATTCTGAACCATTATCTATTAGACCAGTCATACATCCAAATTTACAGCACCTGATATTTCTAAGCAGGTATTCTATATGGTTCTGACCAGGCTTAACTTAGTTCATAGTATGGTGACCAATGTTTCAACATGATATGACCATTTGCCTTACATTGTCTCATAATACTGATGTAATAGACCACTTGTGACTGGTTAGCATGCTACAGTTTTCAAATGTTTCCTGATGAAAGAGGAGAGATGTTCTACAGGTCAGTTCTGATCAATGAAGAATTCCGAAACATTTAACTGTCTAGGAAATAGTACAGTGAGTTTGGTAGAACCACAATACCAAATCTTGTAAAGAAAATTGGAAAAAGTGCATAAATCCTAAAATGGAACCTACATTCAGTTGAATTGTTATTTTCACTGACCTTTTCTAGATGACCCCATCACCTACTTCACTTCAATAAAGTTTCAAGATATATGTTGTAAGCCAAGCAAATTTGGGTTTTATCTCCTGACTATATATATATATATATATATATATATATATATATATCCTCTCCCCCACACACACACAATACCGGGCATAATTATTAGTTCACCCTAGTTTTTTAAAAGAAATGATGTATTTCAAACTATTTTTAGTATTTATTGCTAAGTGAATAATTCTAAATGAAAAGAGAATGTTTTTTTATTATTAATTTGCAAAATTTAACAAAGCAAGGAAGAAAAGATGAACTCGTTCGAATCACCCTAAATTTTCTTCATTCTTTCATTGATGAAACTGCAATATAGGTAATTATTAAATATTCATAAATTCATTTGATGCACATGTTATTGTGCAGTATTAACAAAAGAACTATTCTATTTTCATTTATAATTATTCACTTTGCAATAAATAGTAAAAAATAGTATGAAATACACCATTTTTTTTTTTAACACGCTCAGGTGACCTAATAATTATGACCGGTAGTGTATATATATATATCCCAAGTAATCAAAGTGTCATGTGGTGTCAGGACACAAACGATCATGGCTCTTCATAATTTCCTATTCTTTCTTGCACTTTATAATGTTAGTCTTTTTTTTATAATTTCCACCTCATGTTTTGCTATCTAGTCATCAGTTACTTGGTTTGTTTCCTTTTAACTTCCCAGCTGATTACTTTCTGAATAAATTTGTACCCTTTTTTTTCCAGAAAGTATATTTTTCTTGAACCCACAATAAATGGTATCTTAAACAAAATAACAATCTCAGAATGCAGATATTCCATGATCATGAAAAAACGGAAGAAATAGCAAAATTGGCTTTTTGTAGCTTTACATTACGAAAGTTTTCACAACTCCATTGAAATAAAAATAATTTTGTTCTTCATTAAGGGTAAACATGGAACTCACTTGGATGGTAAATCATGAAAAATCAAATAAATCTTTTTAGGTGGTGTTAATTTGTATTCTCTTTTATGACATCCTGAAAGTTTGAATATACATGTTACATACTTGTATGTATGTTGTAACAGATATCTATATTCTATTTCTCAATTTTTTATTTTTTTATGACAAATGTTTTGCCGCCTCGCCCCACCCACCCAAGGCTTCTATCAAAGATTATATATATAAAGAGAGAAAGAGCAAGACAGGTTGATAGATGTCTATTTCAACATACAAATATGATAATAATTTCCCAGTTAACCTTAATAATTATTTTGTTAATTTATTTTCATTAGAATAGATCTGCTGAGCGAAGGTGCCTTTTGGGCTCCTTGGGAATTTGTGCCTCACCCTGTAATTGCTCAGCATTTGGCCTATTAGCACAGTCTCACCATTTTAAAGTTGAAATGGCTAAATGTAACCATAAGTTCTATTCAAATAGCTTCTTTTGCATTTCTCACTTAGCTTGATCTCTGTTTCATTTTCAAAAAATTTCAATATTTACCTATACTTCTATTTACATTGTCCTGTTGTCCTTATTTTTGCTGCCATATTCACAATCTTTCAGCCTTTGTATACTCTGACCTTTTTCAGGTGATTTAGATTTTAGACTGAACCTTCTATTTCATCCACTAGAATAGATTGTTCCCATTCTATGAGTCATACCACTTCCAGATGTCTCAGAGAGTTGAGTTAAATGTCGATAACTAGGTTTTTTGTTCACCTCTGGTGTATCCAGATACAGATAATACCTTTGGGTCAAGTCAAATTCGTTGGATCCAACTAAGGTTTTTAAACCACTGGGCTGTGTCCTGACACTAACTCCTGAATCACAAGATATGTCATTTGGAAAACTTTAATTTGTACGAATATTAAAGAATTTTTTAATTTATGAATGAAAATGTTTTATATGCGATATTCATTTCCATTTTTTCTTTTTCAGAATATAAAATAAAAAAAACTAAATTTACTTTTCAAATGTCTGGTAATTTTTGTTTTAACAATTACAGACTGAAATTACTGTTACCATTCAGTCAGTTAAGTGCCATATGGGATACAAACTTGGCCAATCATGTCTCAAAAGACTGAGTGGAAAATTTTCCTGCAGTAGGTTGCCATTACTTTCTGCAGTAAACTGGTTGCCAACCAAGGTTATAGAACCCATAGTTAGAGGGAGATGCAATGGATTATTACTTTTCCCAAGGTTATTTGCATGTAAATGAATTCAATGATTCAACTTGAATTCAAAATTGGCTATTAGATTTCTCCTTCTGAGTTGATATCCACAATACTACATCTCGGAAACTGTTTTAGTAACTATTACTGTCATGAAATAATTGTAGCTGAAGTGATTGCGTATAGTTTGCTCCATGTCATTTACAAAGGCATGAATCTAATAATTTTTCTAGTCCTGTTTAAGAAGCAAAACAACTCTGAATTCTAAACCATAGACAAAATATTGTTTGGAATATGATCGAAATGGAAGCTGTAGAGCAACATGATTCTCTATTTTCTGAATGCATATAACATTCAAAAATATTAAAAAATGCCATATTTATAATCAATATTTTTGCTGGTCTATTTGATAGTATTCCAAAATAAAAATGAAACAATAAAAGTTTTGTTATAAATTTTAGATATATATTTCTTTCATTTTAATTGTTTTTCAATCCACATCAGAAATAAAGAATAAACTGTTGATACTTGTGTCAACCAAGGTTATAGAACCCAATCTGTTCTGCTATTTAACCCATAATTAGAGAGAAAAGCAAGGGTATTTGCATGATATTCAAAAATATTTAAAAAAATGTCATATTTATAATGAATATTTCTGCTGGTCTATTTGATAGCATTCCAAAATAAAAATGAACAATAAAATTTTTCTGTTATAAATTTTAGATATATATTTCTTTCATTTTATCTGCTTTTCAATCTACATCTTCTAGATATTCTAGAAGAATAAACTGTCGAAACTCATGTCTTTGCTGTCTCGTTAACCATATCAGCTACTCTACAAATCAAGCTATAAGCGCCCTCTAGCCGGTTGATCAAATCTAGCTATCCAAAATTGTTTATTTTCTTCTGATCACTTGACGTTCAGCAGTAATGATAATCGTGGGATTAACCAGAAATAAATGAACATTCGTTGACTAAATAGTGAGCAGTAATGTCAGTTGAAAGTTATAAAATCTTTCTCCTTAAAAAAAAAAAAAAATTTTCAATCTCACAAAAATGTTATAGCTTTTTCTTGTATTAGTGGGAGTTTCCTTTTGTTATGGGGAAATACGCCTATTCCTCAAATAATGAACTCTCCCTCCTATATTAATAAGAGTTAACAGGAAGTTAATTGAAAAAGTTCTTAGAAGTTCATAGGAGTTCTTTAGTTCTTTTATTGGAGTTCAGTAGAACTACTAGGCAGTTAGCTGAATACTAAGGAGTCAGCTTTCAGTGGAAGATTACCAAGTTCCTAACATTTTGGGTCTCGTTAAGTTGATTAGCAACCAACATAGCCCAATTATAACCTTCAGTGCAAAAACTAATCCACCACACCTTCATAACTTTTTGTTTAATGTAGTGGGGAACGTCAAAAAATTTTATCATTATTTTCCCTTCTAGTTATATATACTAGTGGAACCCGTGGAATTTCCACAGAAGGATAATTTTACTTTGTCATACTACAAATGAGAGTGACGTCTTCAACCATAAAGGCATTGGATAATAAAATAATGATAACACAGAGTGTAATTTTATTAAAATATCTAGAAAAGTAATGTCCATAGAAGTTACTTTACTGTAATCTTATATTATATTAAGCAGCGTATGCACAGACCATAACCAAAATGCTGTACGCTATTTTGTGAGAGATTTTGAAAGAGAAAATGTTTTTTTTTTATTACTGAAAAATCATGGTTCCTGTGTCCATTGTAAACAGAAAAGACCAACTGAGTAATGGCCAAGGGTGTAGAGGCTAGAAATTTTGTTATTAGGTCACAAGATACAACAAACTTACCTATTTTTAATATATTGTACAGTACATACACACAATTACTGCTACAAGCACCAGCTTAAGCTGCTACTGCAACGATAATGCTATAGGTTTTCTCCTTGTACTCTCTCATTCTTTACTACTCTTCCATTTAACAAAAAAGAGAAAAAGGCTGAGGAGAGTAGCGTCTATAAAAAGATATAGGGGAAGGAAAAGCTTGTGTAGAGAGTAAGTGTGTTATCTTTCTTCAGTCACATAACTGACGAAGAAACTAACTAAGGAAGGAACAAGCAGAATTATTATATGTATTATCTGTTTTAGTTACTACTATAGATTTTTTCTTAATTAATTCACCACAAGCAAGGCATTAAAGCCACTAAGATGCAAGGAGTTACTGAGAATGAAAAGACTTTACAAAGAACTTGAAACCCAATCCTAAGCAGAAAAAAAAGGGATAAACCTCTACTACTGTTCAAAAAACTGGAGAGGAGTGTGAACCGGATGATAGGTGAAACCATCTAGAATTATTCAAATGATGTAGTTTTTGTTATTTCTTATTCTATAGCAACAGTCTCAAATAAATAAAAAATAATAACTTCTCAGAATATAAAAGACACAATCCAATTACATGTTTTGTGAATGACAAAGTATCCTGGGTATGATGATAAACTACATCCAGCAGCAATGCCTCTGGTTGAGAGGTTTCCAGGGTGTAGAACCACCACTTAATTGCTGCTATTCCCAGGTCCACTCTGACTTAGGGTGGTAGCACCTGTTAGGATCCCAGCTATGGGCAAATAATTAACCCCTAAACTAGGATAAAAAAACAATGAAAATATTAAAATAGATCTTTTATAGAAAAAGTACCAGAAATACATTTTTGTAAAAGAAAATTCTTTTTCTTTTATGTACCATGTCTTTTCAGAACGTAGGCAATCATGGCTTTCTACATCTCCCTGTTCCTGGTGTCTCTTGGCATGCTTTCTCCTGTTGCACCATGCAACCCTCATTCCGTCATCCACCTGATCAGGTCTTTCAAATATGTTATCCACTGCTATCCCCTGTCTCTTTTTCCTTCTATCTGGCCTGTTAGTATCAGGTTCACCAAGCCCTCCTTCCTCATTGTATGTCCCAGGAACTTTAGCTGTCTGTCTCTTCCTGATGCTCAGTATTAATTTCCTTTTCGTCTCCATCCTTTCCAAAACCTCATCATTTCTCAAATGATCAGTCCATGATATCTGCAGCATCCTTCTGTAAAACCACATTTCCGTTGCTTCAAGTTTTTCCTTTATCTTCGAAGATATTGTCCAACATTTACTGCCATATTAAAGAACTGACAACACATAATAATCCAGTACTCTCCTCTTTGTTTCTAGTGAAATCGTCCTGTTTTTTAATACTTTACTCAACTTCTGGAACACGCCTTTCTCCATGCCAGTTCACCTTCGGATCTCTGTGTCGCACTTTCCGTCTTCTGTTAGAACACTTCCCAGGTATTTAAATTTTTGTACCTGCTTGATTTTAGTGTCCCCCTATCACCTGTATTTGGCATTTTGAGCTGCCCTTTTTGCTGATGAGCATGCATTCTGTTTTCTTGCAGTTTATTTGTAGTCCTTTCTTGTCACTCTCTTCAGCTTATCTTCTGTAGCAGTTTTTGTAGTTTACTTTCTGTGTCTGCTATCAGCACTGTATCATCTGCATACCTTATGTTGTTTAAATTGTGGTCCCCGATGACAAATTCTGGCATAACATCTAGGGTTCTCAGACTAGTTTCGCTGAAAAAGTAGAATAGATCCGGTGAAAAGATGCATCCTTGTCTTACGCCCCTTTCAATCTTAGCATAAATTTAAGCTTTAATGATCCATAAGGAGTTGATGTGCTGCTAAACAAATAAATGAATCTATTCTAAAAATCAAGTCAGTATTGAGGTTGATAAGCCAAAAAACAAAACTAAACTGTAGGATCAAATGTTTTTTCTCCTAAAGAATATTTTTGAAATTCAACAAATTTTCTTAATAACAATATACTCAAAATGTTTGCATTCCACATGACATTAAATGAAAGGTTAGGAAGGAAACTCCCACTAAAACAAGAATGATCTGTAACATTTAGTGTGCTTGAGAATTCTTATCAGAAAACTCAGGACAATGTCTTATTTCTTTGTGTTTCTAGAAATGTCTTTGAGAATTCATTGAACGAAAACAAAATCCTAATAATGATTATGTCCTAAAGCAAATTTACATCATCAGATTATTGTGGATTCACTCTTTCTGTGAAACAAATTAAATTTTATTTCTGTTATTAATTTTGAGGAGCATTTACTTTCGTCTGAAGTTTTATACTTACTTTTTATCACAAAATCAAATCTTGTACATACTTCCAAACAGTTTTTATTCCTCTTCTTGTCAGGATAGATTCTTTCCCTTTTGTTCATTGAAAAAAAATATTTTGAATGAACTAATCTCATTTTCAATCATAATGGCAGAAGAGGTTTTAATTAAGCCTCCATTGAAACCAACAAAAAAGTGTTTTTCAAGATGAGCTTGCTAATTTATAAATATCTTTTAAATGATATTGCATAATTACTGTTTTTATGAACTTTCTTGTTAAGTTTCTAGAAAATAATTATGTATGTATGTCATGGGACATTCATCAATGTTGGAAAGAAAAGCTTATAAATTTAATTCATTATTTACACACACTCACATCCTGTGTGTGTGTGTGTGTGTGTGTGTGTGTGTGTGAGAGAGAGAGTGACGTAAATTAATAAATATACATTTGAGGGTGTATATAGGTATAGTATTATTATCCAGGTGTTAATAAAACAGTGCTCAATGTATAAACAGAGCAGTATTATATATATATATATATATATATATATATTAATAAATATACATATTATTCTACATCTATGGCATGACTTGGAGTTTCATGCTTTATGCATTCATCAGGTGCATATTTCAAATTGCTTGAAAAATATATATATATTTATATATATATACACACACAGACTTGTACATATATGGTGTGATGGGTAAATTGTCAGTATAATGTGTGTGGCACAGTTGAACAACAGACCAACATACCAAAGGTGAGCTGAGCACAAAGATTATTGCATCATTCACCAACTTAAACAAGGAGACCATCCTGAAGAGCTGCAGGAAATTCCAAAGTTGTCCAGAGGCTGAAGTTGAAGTCAATGATGATTTTATTGTTTAAATTTACTCATTAGTATTTCAAGATATTTTTGTGCAATTTTGGTAAATATATCTGTTAAAATAAGATTTCTGTTATTTTCAGTTTTGTCTAATTTAGGTGGGAATATATCCATTGTACCCTGTGTGTACACACACAGACACACAGATACGCACACACACACACACACACACAAATATAAGTGGATATTCAAGTCAGCAACCAGAGGTGACTCTTTTATGCTAAACGCATTATCAGGCCTTGTGACTGTGTTTAGCACGCAACAGTCTGACACCTCAGGGTGCTGACTACAATGTCCCATTTTATATTTATTATGCATAACCCGGATATAAGAAACTCGGATATAAGAGAGATTTTTCTCTGGTACCAAATTAGAGCCTGTGATAATGTATATGAAATAGACCCAAAACGGATATAAGAGAACTTTTATCCAGTCTCGACAACTCTCTTATATCAGGGTTACACTGTACATTCTATCTCTGATATTCAGCACTTTGACACATAAATATAGCATACCTTAAAACTATATTTTGTACTTATGTATATGTGTGTGGCACAGTGGCATAGGAATTTGAGAGCTGAGTTTGAATCCATTACATTCACTTATGTGCAAATAACCTAGGGAAAAGTATGATGCCATTTCTTCTCCCACCAGTTATGGGTAAATAGCCTTGGGTGAAAACCAGTCTAGGAAAAGGACAACTCTGAATACAAAAACCTACAAAGAATTGTTTGGGGGACCTTGCATGCATCAGTTCTCTGTCTTCAGCTCTTCCGAAAATGTGTCTGGTTCTGAACAAGCCTTCACCCCTCAGATGATTTGTGAAGGTTGTTTGGTTGCTGATTCTAAGAATTGACCTGCTTGATCCTCATATGTTGAAAACAATCGGATATTCCTGTATTTATATATACATAAAATTTATCTAAACTTATTTATAAATGAAACTTTGTCTGTGTGTCCATTACCTATAAACTCCAAAATGGCTGAACCGATTTTCTTGAAAATTTACACAGTTGTACTATAAGCATCTGCAAGTGTTCTTAGCTAGGTTTTGTGTTGAGGTACCCCCGATAAATATCGAAAATCGATAATCGAAAAAAATTGGGTTATAGAAGGAGTGATCCAATTTTAATCAAATTTGATACACTCATAGACAAAGACATAAGAAATGATATTCAGAAGTTTCAAGGTTGCAGTTCTTACAAGAGTTCAGAAAATCGATATATATATAAAAGGCAAGATGTTTGTGTGTGTGTGTGTGTGTGTCTGTTTATCTGCCTGTATGTCTGTATATTTTTTTCAGCCCTTTTATTTTAGTTTTTGCTTTGGGTTTGGCTGTAAGTAGGTATAATTGTAGTTCTTAGTCTCAGCCATGATACCATTTACTCAGAGGACTTATTTAGCCTTCAAAATTCAGTTTACGACAAAAAAACTTATTTGATATCGATACCAGGAAATCAAAATTTGACTTACATCCATTCATTTTTCTTTCAGTCTATGGTTTCGCTTTAACTGGAAACAACTATTGCTTTTTAGTCTTTTGTGCCAACGTTCAAAGAGTCTGAGCTCCAGGACCATGGATTAGTTTTAAACCTTTCGTTACTCCCTAGCAACACCGGGCTATACTGCTAGTTACAGGCATAATTTAAACTTGATCATTTAAGAAAGAATAGTAATCAGACATATATATTTGCTGTTAATTAAAATGTTAACCATTCATTCGTTGGATGATTTCTTTAAATTGTTTTGATCGCAATAAGCAGAAAAAACAGTTCTGAAATCATGGCAATGGTAATTTCTCTTCTGGTCTCGGTTATAAATTTCTGTTTATATTTTATATTTTTTTGACATTTGTTAATCATTCCCAGTCTGTTTGTCTTCAGTTTTTAAAAATCTATCAGAAAAACGTAAAAATATATCAATCAAATAAATCAGAATGTATCTCGTCAAATCCAACCAATTTCATAGAATTTTTATAGTTTTATCTTTCATTTACTGTTTAGAGTTATTTTATTTAAAAGAAAAAAAAAAAAGAGAGAAAAACAATCATGTATTTAGGTCACAAAGATAGAGTGTAAAATTTGGGGAGTTGCCAGGTATTTTGATAAATGTAGGAAAGAAACCATCAGTGAATAATCTGAGATTGGATATTAAGAGAGTATGAACAACTGTCGTAATAAGTCCTCTTCTTCTAGCTTACTGTTATTTGCTCTGATTTTGTGAATAAATGTCTCAAACAATTCCTATCTTATACCTTCACCCCAATTCTTTCTCTGTCTGACGCCTTGTTTACTTTTTCTAACTAAACTCTTATTGTGTTAGCTCAGTTTTTATTTGCTTTATTTACTTTTCTTCTGATACTGTTGTCATGTGAATAAATGAATGAGAGCCAGATTTACAATTCCCTCTCATTATTTATTCTTCATCATACACTCTTCAGCAGATAAAAATAAACAACCCTGAAAATTTGACCCACTTCAATTCTGGTCGATTTAATTTTACTTTTCTTTTTTTCTCTCATTCATTGTTTTTTCATTCCTTCACCGAAATTTAAAAACTCATATTAGTCGTCTTTCTAGCAATTTGTTTCCTCCTCTGAATCTTCTTGCCATTTCTATCAGTCTGTAGTACTACTTTTAAATGTATATCTGCTCTATCTGTTTGACTCTCACTAGAAATAGCTACTGCATTCTGATCATTGCTCACTCTGTTCCTATGCAACTGTATCTGGTCTGATCTCCAAAAGAAATCTGAAGAGATGTCGTACACATCAATTACTGATATTGGCTGAGGAAAAAAAGAAAGGTGAAAAGGAAAACAAACCTCAAAAAATGGATACTTGAAGACAAAAAAAATGTTGATCTATTCAGTGAGAATGAAATGTTTATTTTTTGAAAGAGGTCTCTGCTTCTGGTCTTTGCCTATGTATATAGACATTTTATATATATTATGGAAATTAACAAAGATTAACGAAACTTGGTTATAAACAACTGACAATTTGAAATGATTTGTTTGAACATTATTTTTGATCGATTCTCATATTTAAGTAGATATTCTGTTTATACTCAAACAGTATTATATATTTATTTCTATCAGACGGATTTTTTACAATAAAATGAATGGCGATGAGTCTAAATGAAGTCAAAATTGTGTTATAGGCTTAATTAGAGTTTGTATACACTGATCGTCATTCATGTTCAAGAGGTCTAAGACGAGCCAGATCACATGGTGGCCTCCCCTATGTAAATTGGAGTTGCGGGTTCTATTTCTGCCAAATAACACACATTTTTGTTATAAAAATTTATTGCATATTTTACTGGCAGAAGTTCAAAAAATTTTCATCACTGAAAATTAAAGGGGTGGGATTAATAAGAAAGCAGACAGAAATCTATGTCTATTTTTAGAGTTTTTGAAAACCCCTATCCCTTAACTGAGTTGAACGTTAAAAGTTGAAATTTAGCCTTGTCTGGTTGAAAGAAATGGTAGGGGGGAGAATAAAAAGAAAAAAGGAAGGAAGTAAAAGGAAGAAAGTAAAAAGCAGGGAAGGGGTGGTTGACAGGGAAGTAAGCTAAGAAAAGAAAAAATCTATTTCCACAGAAATAAAAGAAATGTTATCAATTGTGTTGAAAAATAAATAATAGTGGTTTATGGTTTTCATAAATGGGATAAATATTATAAAAAATATTTTTTAGGAAAATTTGACATACAAATTTAAATTTAAATATAAATCTCAAAATTAGATTTAAATTAAAAAATTAATAGAAAATTAATGAAAAAAATTTAAAAAATTTTTAAAAATTAAAAACAAAAGTAATAATAAAAAATTTAACTTAAGGAGAATATCAATTCAACAAGTGTACACATACACACACACACACACATATATATATATATATATACAAAAACACGCATACACACACACAACCACATGCATACAAAAGCCACCATATATACACACACACTTATATATATATATATATATATATATATACACTTTTTTTTTTTTTTTTTTTTTTTTAATCATATCACCCCAAGCAAGGCGGTAACACCACTGATGCACAGAGGGCTACATAAGAGTGAAAAAATTGGAAAAGAGAAAGCCGGAAACCACATCCTAAACAGGGAACAAGGGATGAGCCTCTTCACTTGTTCAATAAACGTGGCTGGAGTGTGAACTGGGTGATAGTACAGTTTGTTTTTTATTTATATGCTAGTTCATTAGCTGATTTTTAATTAAATTTTTTACAATTTTTCAGTTGATCAGTTTACGTATAAATGCATCTACATTCCTAAGAAAAATATTTTTGTTCTTCTATGTGTTATGTCCCTTCAGGATGTAGGGGATCATGGCGTTCCACTTCCTCTATCCCTAGTGTCTCTTAGCAGGCTTTTTCCTGCTATCCCACTCAAACCCTGCTCTACCATCCATTTGCTCAAGCCCATCAACGTTGCACATTGCTTTCCCCTGTCTCTTTTTCCTTCTGACCTGTGAGTATTAGATTCTCCAAGCTCTTTGTCCTCATTACATGTTCCAGAAACTTCAGCTTCCTTTTCATTTCCATCCTTTAGAATTATCTTCTTCATTTTGAGCAGGGTTTTAGCGGCCGCATCTTCCTGTCTTCTAAAAAGTAATTTTTGCTTAGTTCCAGTGAGCCCATTTAACAGATCTACATGTCCATGATTTTTATTGTGGTAGAAATTCCTTGGTTTAATGGTTGGAGAGTGAAAATGTGTCAAGATAAAATCTTTGATACCTTAAATTTCCAGGGTTAAAAAATTTCAATGTATGAATCCTTAAAAATGCTAGAAATCTTTCTCTTTCAGCTGGAAACAACACTTACATGACCTAGAATTGGGTATAAGCATAAAACAGACTATTTACTCTGGGTACTGGCTTCAATGTCCATTTTTATATTTACATGCAATCTATCTCCACTACTGAGCACTTTAACCAATAAATGTAGCATATATATATATATATATATATATATATATATATATATAAATTTAATGTATCGAGGCAGCAAGTAATTTTCTAAACATATACTGTTAAATATAAGAGACAATGAACGTCGTATTTTTGCTTTAATTTCAGTTGAAAATAAAGACAAAAATTCTCTAATATTTGGATAATTATTTATTGATTTGCTTCTAAGCTTTCGGCTAACATGAGCCATCTTCAGAGATGTTGTTTAGACTGAAAAATTATGACATCCACCATCACTGACGTTTTTATTTTGTGTTGACCTAAAACTCCACTTGGCAACGGCAATAGTTACCAAAAATAATAAACGCAGTTCTTAAATTTGCGATGCAGTTTTATGACGTCACACCGTGTGATAGCGCAAAAATGACAACAAAACCATGTAGTCAAATGCAGTGTAATATGTTATTTCCAGATTAAAAGTTGATTTTATTGAGTGTTGGTTGTTTAGATTTGATGTACATGGCCTCCAATGTCTGCAGGTTCCTCTTACGGTGTGTATGAGTAAGGATCACCATATTGTTGACCAAGATCTGTCTTATATATATATATATATATATATATAGTGTATTTGGACAGCCTCTCTCTTTTTATACAAGTTTCATTGAAAATGACAGACAATATATTATCATTAAGTTTCTTATGTAAGTTTTTAAGTGTTCGTATTATTTTTTCTTTTTAGAACTCTAATTAAACAAGAATTGACCAAAGGTTTTGTATTTTAGAGTGCGTTTAACTATACTTTTAGCAATAATCAAGAATGAATTTTGTTTTACTTGTAAATCATAATTTGCAAAGTTTATGAACATTGTGGGACAATGGAACAAGAAATCAAGGAACTGAGTTTGAATTCCGGTTAAATTCGTGGCATTCACAGATGTGCAAATACCCTTGGGAAAGGGTATGAATCCGTTGCTTCTCCCTCCAGCTATGGAATAAATAGCAGGACAGATTGGGTTATATACCCTTGGTTGGCAACCAGTCTACTGCAGAAAGCAATGGCAACCTCCAGCAGGAAAATCTTCTGCCCGGTCATGTCTCTTTTGCGATCTTATGATCACCGAAGTGTGTATCACGTACAGCACTTAATTGGCTGAAAGTTATATATATATAAATCATTATATTGTTTCCAGAACAAAAGAATTTTAAAAAATGACTAAATGAAAGATTAGAAATAGTATCCAGATGTAATCATATCTATAAGTACAAATTACTATCATGCAAACCTGGATGAATGTGTTTTAAGATCCTTAAGTAACTCCTCTCTAATTTAAAAAAATTTTTGGTTCTTTAAAAATTCCAGTCATACATTTGAAAAACATTAAAAATCAGTTATAATAAATTGCCTGAAGATACCAAAAGGTTGAAACCTAGATTGTAGAAATAACTCATTTCTAAATTAGAAATATTTAAAAGCTCTACAATATAAATGTATTTTGCATTCTTTCATACAAAATTTACTTACAAAAACTATATATCTCCAAATGAATAAAGAACAAAGAAAATATTTACAACATCAAAAACATTAATTATTCAAAATGCTTTTGAATAATTCCTATATCTGTGATTTCACCATTTAAAAAAAAAAAATACCAAAGGATTTTGTTTTATACAGTGTTATTAACAAATGTATCTATCTACAATTCATTCCCGGCCAAAGTTTGAAATTTCTATTTCTATGCAGCTCTTGTTGTCTCCCCCACCACTCCCTTCCCCCTGTGCATTTTCTCACTTTCTTCCCTCTCCATGCATTTTCTCACTTTTTCCTCTCTATTTAGCCCAGACGTCGTGTGACTAATGTTTGTATTTGTCTATACTTTACTTTCTACCTAAATTTGGGGTCTATTTCTACTTGAGCCGTCTTCCCTTGGCCTTTTCTTTCTCCTTTTTATGATTTCTCTTTCTGCTTTATCATCTTTTTATCCTCTTGACCTTTTGTATGGGGAAAAAATTTTGCCAATAAAAGGAAGTGAATTTTCATCAATTTTCTTTTCAAAAATAATGTTTATTACAACCATTACTAACTGCCTGATGAGACATTGTCCTTACAATGTCAAAACAAAATGTACACTTTTGTAGTTGATTGTACATGTTCTAAAGTATAATATATATATATATATATTATAAATTATATTTTAGAACATGCACAAACTACTATATATATATATAGTCATCCATATACAAGCCTGTTTCAGTGTATCACAGCTCATCAATGTAGCTAGACACATCCACTTGCTTCCGGCCGGAATCAAGACTCAACCGATTTGGTGTCAGTCGGAGTCGCAACCATCTAAGCCATAGGCGCATAGAATTAGAGAACGGAAATTTTAACATGTTGTATATAAGCAGTGTATACACATGCCAGTCACCAAAAGAATTAATTTCTGAAGAGTTATGCATATATTGCAGAAGTGGTAATTGTTTTTAAAATTTTCTTCTCTAGAGAGCTCAATCGTAATGAGAGTATATATATATATATATATATATATATATATATATATATATATATATAGTTTTTCTTTAATCTGAAGAGGAAGAGTAGGAAGGTAAATTCCAAGAACATGATCCTAATTAATATTAAAAATTTTTTTAACATTAAAAAGTGATGCAGGCAGAGAGCTCAATGTATTAAGAATACACAGCCAATATAAATTAGAGAAAATTTTCAAAATTCAAAGGTGTCAGATGTACATTTCGACATAGGATCTCTTATAGAGATTCTATGTCACATCAGTGACATTGTTTTGTTCCAAATGGCAAAGGCCCTGGGGTAGAGTGTGGAAGGGTTTTAGGTTAACAACGGTCACAAAGTACAACAGGAAAGAGCTCTTCAAACAGCCCAAAATCTTAACCTTAAAAAAGTAATTTAACTCCTTTAGTTGTCTATCTTTATAAAATATGAACTCCTTTACCAAATCCCTATATGTATATATATATATATATATATATATATATTTCTTTAATAACTTTAAATTCATGACTTCCTGTAACGGATAAACTTAAATAAATAAAAAAATTTAAGATATTACATTTAAATCTATTCCACCCCCTTCCTAAATACACCGTTTCAACACCCTGTAACCCCACCACTAACAGCTCTGTCCTGTTGTACTTTGTGACCGTTGTTAACCTAAAACCCTTCCACACTCTACCCCAGGGCCTTCCCATTTGGAACAAAACAATGTCACTGACATGACATAGAATCTCTATTAGAGATCCTATGTCGAAATGTACATCCGACACCTTTGAATTTTGAAAATTTTCTCTAATATATATATATATATATATATATATATATATATATTATAGATAGATATGTACAGGCTAAGTTGACATAGATAGATAGATAGATAGATAGAGGCTAAGTTTAGATAGATAGATAGATAGATAGATAGATAGATAGATAGAGGCTAAGTTGACATAGATAGATAGAGGAATGATATCATTTACTTTGCCTTCATAACACAATGTTCCTAATAATTTTCTCTAATATATATATATATATATATATATATATATATATATATATAGATAGATATGTACAGGCTAAGTTGACATAGATAGATAGATAGATAGATAGAGGCTAAGTTTAGATAGATAGATAGATAGATAGATAGATAGATAGATAGAGGCTAAGTTGACATAGATAGATAGAGGAATGATATCATTTACTTTGCCTTCATAACACAATGTTCCTAATAATTTCCGTTTGTCTAATTAATGATACTTATTTTGTTTCTCTTATAATGTCTTCAGTTGCCAGAAGCCAGGCAGCTTTCACTGTTATTAATAACTGAACTGCTTTTAGCTTTGTGTTCTCAACAATGTCCAAAATCTTAAAGATAAATACCAATGCTTACATTTTACTTATTTCATTGGTGTACATCTACAGCCAATATTACTAAACTAATGAAACTGAATATTTATAGGTACAAGAAAAATGGTTTAGTTTCACAATAGGTTAATTGGAAATCCCAGGCAAGTAGAGTCATAATTAGGTACTGACCTACCGTTGATATTTCAGGGTTTCCTTAATTGTTGTATTGAATACTGTTACTCAGACAAATGAGACAACAAAAGCAACATTTTCATTAATAGTAATATTGTCAGGATTGCTATATCTGATTGGTATGTCAGTAATATGATGAATGTTTCATATCGAAAAGTTATTGTTTAATTCATGCTTTATTCAAACACATATACTTGTCTCACGTTCTATATATTTCATGAAGTCTTAAATTACATGATTGCTCACATCTGTCTATACTTGAGATGAAGTATTGTAATTATTTACATTTGAAATACAAATCACCTGAAGTAGGTCAGCGCATACAATGGCCAAAATGTCATGAATATGACAATAATGATGAGGACAACAGTCTAAATAATGTAAATGTTTGCTAACATCTATCAATTTTTAAATAGGTTTTTGTTTAGAATTATATATGTTTTAAGACTCCAAAAGTTATTTTTAGTAGATAACCAAATTCGACACTCCACTTATTTTGTTTACAGGCCTGTGTACTACTCAAGCAAACTTAATAAAGAAAATAAGCCCTCTGGAAGAATTTGAAGCTTTGTGCCCCTTTTCAGGAGGTACCATAGTCTGATCTGGCATGCTTTGACCTCTTGACTATGAAGAGCATCACAATACAGCAAGGTTTTACTTTTCCTTGAAAACACAATTGTTCAGATTTACCAAAATGCATTTCTGACAAGTTTTTCATCCAAAGTGTAAACAAAGTAATTTATAGACAATTAACGGATTTTATTTTTTTATCTGATATGTCTTTATTATTTCAAATTTGATTTTTAGTCGATACCCATATTTTAATATATGCTCCATTTATTTGCATACTTGAGAAAATTTGATCAAGAAATTGTGCACTTTAGAAGGATTTGAACCTATATAAATAAATACAAACATTTTATATTCTACCAGTTAACTTTCTTAGATTTAAGTATTTTGGTTAAAAATATTTAACCATTTTCTAATGGACAAATTCCATATTTCTGTCCAAATATATTTGTTTAAAACTAAATAAAAAAAATACCAATTTTCCATGACACCTATTGTATACCTGAGAAAAGTGCAATCACGAATTGTGCACCCAAGTGATAAACTGCCAAATACGGACATCATAAAACAAACAGAATTATTCTGTACGAGAGTGTCACTGTGAGATTACTCTACTACAATGTACACTTCTCTCTAATCAGCAGCTATGACTGACAAATGGACTCATCCATCCTACTGTACCAAAAGAGTAGCAGGATATTCCACTACAACACCCACCTTCCAGATAATTTTTTTACCATCAGGGAAAAAAATTCTCTTCAATATGTTTTTTCCATTTAGGGAAAAGACTTAAACTTTTAAGTGGTTTCTTTTCCCTAATGCCCTTTCTTTGCACACTTCTCTGAATTGGTGTTTCATTTGTATTTTGAGGAATTGGTACCAGTAGCAATGTGAAAACTGGCACCTGGAAAGTATCATCAAGTATCTCCATCGGTATTTTCTCAGTGTCTTCCACAATATTATGTGTACTTTTTGCACTCAAACCCTTTGTTATTCACAATGAAAATCACTCTACCAAGTTTTTTCACAACCGTACTGTCTTCCCAGAATTATTTTCCAGCTCTATAGAACTTGAAAAATATTTTGTCTTCATTCTGATAAGTTCTCACTTTAGTGTTTTTCACTTCAAATGTTTTCTTGACACAACTTGGCAACAGCCTGTCAAACACAGATCGTATTTTTCCTGCAAACATTAGTTTAGCAAGTGACAGTCCAGGATCCACATTCAGATTAGGTGAGATTATTTATACAGCTAGAAACTTATGAATACTTGAATTTTCATAAATGCCCTCTTAAAGGTATCAACAAATCTTTTTGCTTGCTTGTCACACTTTGGTTGATATACAGATTTAGTTATATGACTTATTGTGAAGGATTTACAGAAAATCTTGAATTCTCATCCAGTGAACTGCATACCATTATCGGTAACCAGAGTTTCTGGAACCCCAAATCTAAAAATAGCCCATTCAGTGCATTAATTGTAGATGCTTACATTTTACCACTTCAAGCCACTTTGAGAAGATGTCCAAAACTGTGAGCTATTATTGTTCATTAATAGGTCCTGCATAGTTGACATGTA
Source organism: Ascarosepion bandense (assembly GCA_037127315.1). NCBI lineage: Eukaryota > Metazoa > Mollusca > Cephalopoda > Sepiida > Sepiidae > Ascarosepion > Ascarosepion bandense. The sequence continues at coordinate 3,215,635 of JBBBDQ010001033.1, read as the reverse complement.
GCCTTACCCACAGCACATTCGTTTTTGGCCATGATTGTATTTTAATTGCTGGTACCTTTGCTGCTGGTTGACATTCTCTACACTGTTTAACTGTGTTAAATATCTCTGTCCATATTTTGCCAGTATGTAAATCTGAGCATCAAGGATTTCTTTCTTGAAATACATAAATAGCCTACATGAAATTCCTTAAGAACTTTCTTTTGTGAAGTGTGAGGTAACACAACTCTCTCTCTCTCTCTCTCCATACAATAGTATTTGTCTACACATTGAAAAATGGTGATATTTTTGCTTCTCTTTTGTTATTCTTGTTTTCCGAAAACTGCTTCTTTATCTTGTTAATAAAAACATTCTTCTGTGGCCTTCCTTATGTCTTCTAGTATTACTGTTAACTCTTGAATTGTATGACACAATAACACTGAAATCTCATTCTTTTCTCGCAATTCTGCAAAAGCAGTCTCTTTCAATGGCTCTGAACATTTTAGTATCAACCTTGAAAGACCCTTGGCATGCAACAATTGTATTGAAGATAAGAATTCCATTTTGAAATCATAGTCAAAATCATGCTCCAACACTGCAATCTATTTGCTGCATGCATTGGTATACCTTTTCTCAAACCGAAAATTGCTAACAATGGTTTGTGATCCTCTTTAAAGCACAAATATTCTGCCATGAATAAACCTGTGAAACTTTATCAAAACATAAATTACCACTAGAGATTCTTTCTCGATTTGATTGGTTGGTTGGTTGTTTCATTTAACCAGCATATCAACCTTCATTAGGTCATTTAATGCTGAAAATCGTTTTTGTTTGTTTATATTTTGGGGGTAGAGATTGTTTGGAAGCATATTTTTATTTTTAATCACAGTTATTTTTTCATTCAAAAAAGGTTTTGATGGTGACATTTTTCATTCAAAAAAGGTTTTGTTGGTCAATACTTTCATAGCATTTTGACCCCAGTCTGGGGGTTAACAATTTACCCATAGTTGAGACCGGAACAGGTGCTACCACTCTGGGTCATGGTGGACCTGAGAACAACAGCAATTAAGAAGTGGTTCTATGCTCCTCACAACCTCCCAATCAGAGGCCTTGCTGCCAGATGCAGTTTAAGGTCATAACAAGGACTTTCTCGATTTGATTGTATTTATTTTCCACCAGTAACGGTATCCTAGATGTGTGTGCAATCAGTTTCGTTAATCCATCCTTGAACATATGCAAGGTTACAGCCCCGATGCCATAGTCACTTGCGTCAGATGCTTTGATAACCTTCTTTTCTGGATCAAAATGTGCTAAGTTCACCAGTAAACATTCCTTAATTTCACGGAATGCCTTTTCACCTTTTTCAGACCAATACTATCTAACATTCTTTTTTAGCAATTCATTTAATAGAGCTTTTGAATCAGACAACTGAGGGAGGTAAATACCATAATAGTTTGCTAGCCCCAGAAAGGCCTGTAACTCATTTACGTTTGCTGGTCGTGGCATATTCCTGATTGCTTCCACTCTTTTCAAATCCAGTCTTCTACCATGTTGATCAATAATCCGACCCAAATATTTAATTTGGCGCATAAAAATTTGCATTTACCAATGTTCAGCCTAAAGACATATGCCTGAATCCCTTCGAACGCAGCTCTAACATGATTGACATGTTCTTTTACATTCTGGCTTCTTATCAGAATATCATCTAAATAGGCTGTTATGAAATCTAAACCAGCCAAGACAAAGCCCATCACCAGTTCAGTTTAAAAAGGCCCTTGTGTGTGTTGATCACTAACAATTTTAAACAGACTTCCTCAACTCTCTGTTGTAAATATGCATCCGAAAGATGAATTTTCAAGAAAATCTTACCACCATTCAATTTTGCAAATATATCTTCTAGTGACAGTAATGGATAGGTATGAGCCTTTATACAATCATTTAATCCCATTACAAAATCAGTGCAGTCTCTAAGGTTTTTGTTTTTCTTCTTTACATAAACTGTCAGAGCTACCTACTCCAAATAATCAACTTTTGTCAAAGCACCTAGCTTTTCCAAGCATTCTAAGTCATCATCTATTTGTTTATTTGTTCTTTACTGCAAATAGCACACTCCTTTTTGGTTTAAATACCGGCTGAATATTATCCTTAAACTCAAATTCGATTCTGTTTTCGTACAGAGTCCCAACCCTTCTGCAAATACTTCAGGAAATTTATCCCTCAATTCAGTCATCAGTTTTTCCATTTCCTTAACTCTTTTATGCACGATATTGTTGATTTTCACTGCAAAAGGAGTTTATGGGTAATTCCCATAGATTGAACATGACTAACCAATCTGTACCAAATAGATATGTTATACCTAGCATCATGTAAATTTTAGATTTACACATCTTATTGACAATGAAGATATTTCCTGTGAAATCTCCCATGAATTAAGTTTTTGCACAAATACACCTCTGGCAATTTTGTTTGACTTTTCAATGTTGGGCAACTGATTTTTTTCACATGTCATTTAAACTTATTTATAAATGGAACTTCGTGTGTGTGTGTGTGTGTGTGTGTGTGTGTGTCCATTACCGATAGACTCCAAAATGGCTGAACCAATTTTCTTGAAAATTTACACAGTTGTACTATAAGCATCTGTGAGTGTTCTTAGCTAGCTTTTGTGTCAAGGTACACCCAATAAATATGGAAAAAAAAATCAAGTTATAGAAGGAGTGGTCCGATTTTAATCAAATTTGATACACTCATAGACAAAGACATAAATGATATTCAGAAGTTTCAAGGTTGCAGTTCTTACAATAGTGCAGAAAATCGATTATATATATATATATATATATATATATATATATATATAAAAGGCAAGATGTTTGTGTGTATGTCTGTTTATCTGCCTGTATGTCTGTATTTTTTTTCAGCCCTTTTATTTTAGTTTTTGCTTCGGGTTTGGCTCTAAGTAGGTATAATTGTAGTTCTTAGTCTATGATACCATTTACTCAGAAAACTTATTTAGCCTTCAAAATTCAGTTTCCAAAGAAAAAAACTTATTTGATATCGATACCAGGAAATCAAAATTTGACTTACATCCATTCATTTTTCTTTCAGTCTATGGTTTCACTTTAACTGGAAACAACTATTGCTTTTTAGTCTTTCGTGCCAAAGTCCAAAGAGTCTGAGCTCCAGGACCATGGATTAGTTTTAAAGCTTTCATTACACCAGAGCAATGCCGGGCTATACTGCTAGTATATATATATATATATATATATATATATATATATATATATACTAGGTGCGATTGGTAAATTGTCGCAATTATTTTATTATTTCAAATATTCTTTAGGCTGAGTCTGAGCTCCAGGACCATGGATTAGTTTTAAAGCTTTCATTACACCAGAGCAATGCTGGGCTATGCTGCTAGTCACTAATAATGGAAATGTTACTTTCTGTGTCCAGTAGAAGTTTCACTGCATATCCATTTATTTTGACACTGCTTAGTAATTATCTTTTAGAATTTACAACTTTTATCTCAGATTTAAACTTTTTCTTGTTCTTCTGCTTAGTTTTGCATTGTAAGCTTTTGTGCCCATGATAGCCACAAGTGAAGCAAATCTTGTTTTTAAAAAAAACTATCTTTTTTAGATGATCCCCATCACATGCCTGACATAGAGATATTTTCATCATGCCAACTTATAATTTCTTCTTAACCTTCAGCAAATTTCCTTTTTCTTGGATTTTTTGTCTTTTTTTTTTAATATTAATCAAATGCTGACCTTCCTCATTAATTTTCTAAAGTGTAATTTCAGAGTCTTGTTTGATCATGGTTAATATCCAAGACCTCACATTTTTGTCTTTTGGAGCTGTTAGTCCTTGCACGAATAGTAACTCTTAAACATGTTGATGGACAGTTCACCCAATTTAAATAGCTCAAATTGCACATTAACAATTCCTATGTATGTTACAAAATCCACTTGCTCGCCCTTTATGAAATTCAAACATTTATATTGCATGTGAAATAAACTCTCTTTTATCAAAAATACTTGCTAAGATTTTAATTGTTTCATTAAAGGACAATTTCTAGGGTTTCCTTGGTTGTATCAAGTTTGTATGTTTTGCATTTTTGTTAGTTCCATGTTTGTCTAACAATAAAGTAATTTTTTCCTCATCCAACCAATCCTGATACCTTTTAGTAAAAAATAGTTTCTTATTTCATAAAATATGCCGAGAAGGTTATGCCATTCTCTGGGTTATGTATGAATTTAGACAATGAATTTGCTATTCCCTCACAGGAAAAAAATCTAGTATTTTGTTCATCCTTAGACTTGAACATTATCCATTCATACAGTATCTGCTTTTTAAAGTACTTGATTGAACCTGCTATGCTCTATTTTTACAAGATCCAAATGAGATCAAAAATGAAGTACTGTGACTATATCTACGTGGGATCAGCCTAATGGTTATTTGATAGAGATCATGAGTTTCTTCATGGCTTTGCATGTATCAAGTAATTTTTTAACTCTACAACTGCTTTCCTGTACAAAAATCATCACAAGCCTCTCTCTACTCTCTTACTATTTCCATATCAAATGTTCTAAATCCCACCAAATATGACTTTCACAGTTACCTTCCATGTACACTGGATTAAATTTTCTTTATTCCTTTCATATTTCAGTCAAGGGTTAACCACTACCTTGTCTATATTTCCTCTTAAAGGACACTTTTTACTGCTTCCTCTTACATGCAACAATCTCAGTTAGTAACCTATCTTGAGTGGCTCATGGACCTTGTATTTTGCTAGCAATAAAAAAAAAACATTGCAACATAGATAAATTTCAGCCTTGTTTAGAGAAACTGACTCAACATGCATCGTTCATACTATATTAATTTTAATTAGATTTGACTGGAGGCATCATTGTTCTGAGTTGAGTTTTTCTATTATTTTGGACTCTAATAATTGTTTACGTCTATTACTGTGACGGCGTTGCAATTAGGGCTGTGTGACAGTTTCTTGGCCAAGTTATAAATTGTCAATTTCCCATGGCAACCTGACAGCTTGAAGACACTTATCTACAAAGTGTGAATTTTTGCATTTTCAGACTTTATTTCCTTCTGGAAACATCATTACAGCAGATTCCAAAGATGAAACAGAAGCAGTGAAATCTCATGCAAATAACTGATGGTACCCCAAATTAGTAAAATTATAGGACACTTCAGCTAATCACAACTTCATAAAATAAAAAAATGAGTCATTTTTAAGTTATTACCTCAATTCAAGGTACACATTCAAATTGATTTTTTTAAAAATATCTGTGAATCCTTAAATGTATAATACTACTCTCTTGAGGGTGGTCAAAAGGAACAGAGGGCTGTGAGAAGAAAAAAATGGACAGTGTCACAACTGCACCTTAACATATGTCTCTCTCACATACACACACCCATTGTACCTGAAATATATCTTACCTTTCCTTTAGAGTGCTTCCCATTTATATAAAAGTTATGATGGGAAATACAACGATACACATTTAACATGCAATACAAGCTCAAAGAAAATCTAATCAAAAGGTCGACTGTACATTTGGGGAGTGGGGGTCTGGAGTTGTGTTTTGGTATGCAACCAGGATGGTAATCCAAAAATGTTTTCAAAACACTGTTTTAAATGCTTCAGTAAAATGTATTTCACCAATATACAGTCAAAGTACTACTTTTTCTATATGCCATGTTCTTTCAGGGAGTAGGTGATCATGCCTTCCACATTCCTTATTCTTTGTAGCTCTTAACACTCCTTCTTCTGTTATCTCACTGAACCCCTTCTCTGCCATCCATTTACTCAAGTTCATTAAGTATGTCATACATTGCTTTCCCTTTTTGGCCTTTCCTTAACCTGTCCTGTGAGCATCAGATTCTCCAAGCCCTCTTTCCTCATTACATGTCCCAGAAACTTCAACTGACTTTTCTTGATGTTAAGTATTAGTTTCATTTTTCTTTTCGTCCCCTCCAAAACCTTGTTGTTTAGTCCGTGGTATCCTAAGCATCTTTCTGAAGAACTATATTTCAGTTGCTTCAAATCTTTCCTTCTTTGACAAGCTTGTCCAGCATTAGCTGCCATATTGAAGGACAGACATCACATAACAATCCAGTACTCTCTTTTTTGTTTCAAATTGATATTGGAGCAGGGTTTGGAAAGGGTGGTAAGAACTACAAGAGATGTGGCGATGAGGAGGGCCATGATCACCCCTATGTTCTAAAAAGACATGACACATAGAAAAAGAATATTTTGAAGCTAAAACTTTAAACAGTTCCTCTTTAACTGTTAGGTGCCAAAATATTGAATCATTAGTGAAGCCATAAAGAGATGCAGTGATTTGCCAAATATAAACTAGAAGTTAATCAGCCCCTTGAGAAACATTTAAATAAACCAGCCTGTCAAGTTGCTCTGAAAAAGGCTTAATTTATATTCATTGATCTTTATATCTGTTTATATGATACCATAATTCACAATGCTTATAAGAACATACACAAAAATCATTTCAGATATCATCAGCAATGATGTTTTGGAATCCATTTGTCACAAAACTAGATTTAATAATTTGTTTATAATTACATTCTATTTTTTGTATCAATCTATTTTTTAGACATTTGCTTTTAATGTTCAACTTCCTCCATCGTAAATCATTATAAAATTACGTCTTGGTTGGGGAAGTTCAGTTATCTTTGGGATTCATTATTTGTTGACAATCTACCTCTCACTTTCATTGTTTAAAGCTGTTATAGTACCTAGATGAGTGGTCATTTAAGCATACAAGGTACTGTAAGCTTCCATATTCAGGTGACACAATGGATAATGGCTTGGAACTAGAAATCAAAGAACCAAGTTTCCATGGTAATTGTTCGGATGTTGTCTTCAGTATGGTAGCTAGACATTTTGAATTTAAGTACAGGATGTACGTTGTGGTACAGTGGATATCGGCTCAGAACGAGAAACTGGGGAGCCGAGTTCAAATTCAAGTTGAATCCATTGTATTCACTTACACACAAATACCCTTAGGAAAGGTATTAATCCGTCTCTTCCTTCCAGTTAAGGGTTAAATAGCGAGACAGATTGGGTTCTATAGCCTTGGTCGGCAACCAGTCTACCGCAGAAAGCAATGGCAACCTACTGCAGGATAATCTTCTGCCCAGTCAATCATGCCTCTTTCAAGACATGATCGTCCAAGTGTGTATCACGTATGACACTTAACTGACTGATTAAACTAGCATTGATATCTCATCCTTTACAGCTTAGATGGCTAGATGTAACTGTAAATTCTATACGAAAGTTTTTTCATGCACTTCTCACTAGTGGAACTCCCTTCCAGATCCATGCTTTCCACCCAACCCTGATTTACAAAAATTTAAATGCAATGTCATTTGCTATTTACTATCCTCCTTTTGTCTTCCCACTCATTATCACTATTTCTGTTCTGAATTCTTTCACATCCTCATAACAATTATTTATGCAAAGAATAAGGAAGAAACAGGTGGGAAAACTGTCTTTCATCTATTATATTTCCCTTTATTTTCCTTTTTGAAAATAATCCAGAGACAGTAATGTTGACTGAGGTTTCATTCCATTGGTCATTCATATAATTACTATTATAATATAGTAAAAAATATTCTTTGCAGGATGTGCATTGTGGTGCAGTGGATATCAACTCGGAACGACAAATCAGAGAACCGAGTTCAAATTTCAGTTGAATTCTTTGCATTCACTTACACACAAATACCTTAGGGAAAGGTATTAATGAGTCTCTTCCCTCCAGTTATGGGTTAAATAACAAAACAGATTGGGTTCTATAGCGTTGGTTGGCAACCAGTCTACCGCAGAAAGCAATGGCAACCTACTGCGGGATAATCTTCTGCCCAGTCTGTCATGTCTCTTTCAAGACATGATCATCCAAAACATCTATCATGTATGGCACTTAACTGACTGATCTGTAAATTGCCATACATTTTTAATCTTGCTGAATTTAAATACAGTCCTAGACTAGCATTGAGATCTCATCAAGTTACAGTTTATCTGGCGAGATGGAATTGTGAATTCTATACAAAGTATTTTTTCATGCAGTTCTCACTTGTGGAACTCCCCCTTCCAGATTTATGCATTCTTCTTAACTCTCATCTGCAAAAATTTAAATGCAATGTCAATCACTATTTACTGTCCTCCTGATTACTTGTTCCTCTTCCTGATCATTATCAATATTTCTGTTCCTAATTCTTCCACTGCCAGTCGCCCCTTGTGTCTTAGTGGCTTTAATGCTTTGCATAGGGTGATAGGGATTAAAAACAACAATTCATTTGGGTTTTGGATGTTCACTGACGCACAGACACGTTCAAGAAAGGTATGAATCAACTTCTCCTCCCTCCAACTAGTATCACCAAATCATTATTTTCTTTAAATATCCTTAAAGCCTAAAAATATATTCTGTTTTCAAATAAATGTTGATAAAACCTTAAAAACAAATTCTGCACAAAAACTGCAGTTCCATATTCCTGAAAGATTGGTTTTCCTATCTTATTGAGATACAGTATCGATATCTAACAGCAAGGCAGAGATGATTCCCAACCGAGGGGCCACGACCGTAGAGACAGAAACGGTTGTCTCCAAAAGAGTTCCTAACTAAAGATGTATCGAGACAGAGATAACTGCTATGCTGTTGGGTGCCAACCGTAGAGATGGTTGCCTTTGATAGAGTCCTGGCTGAAGTTGTAAACAAACAGAAAAAGCCAAGAAAAGAGTTTAAGTTAAACAACGAACCGACCAGTTGCTGTGCTGAGCTAAGGCAGATAAGACGAATTTACCGCGGCCACCATGCACCACACACACAAAGATCAATATTCGGCAGTTTCCATAAGGCTTCGGTGAAAAGCTCTTTGAGCGCCATTTTGACACAAGCAAGTAAGTGTCTGGTAAAAAGGCTTTAATTAGAGTGTGCACACACAAACACTCCTAGCCACTAGACGCTCTATTTCATCACGGGCAGCGTTACACCCTTTAGTGTCCATCATAGTAAATGATGTTTGTCTGATGTTCCGTTGCATCCAGGACACAGGTAGGTTCTTTAGGATTTGGGTTCATAGACGATGGAAAAGCCTTGGTACAAGAGTACTTTGTACAGCAAAAGCCACACCAGCTATTCTATCCTTCTCAGCCCACTTTTCCTTCCAGAAAAAAAGAGTAGCCACCTCTAACTTCTTCAAGTTAACCATTACCATCTAAAAGAGTTTATGAGAGAGCAACTACTTCTATAGAATATCTCTCTAGTTCCCTAGATGCCAGAACCATTTTGCATTTAGGAGTAGATCCTGAAGGAATATCTATGAGAGTCTGTACATTTCAACAAGACAACTTCAGTTTCGTCCTTAGTATTTTTTTTTTACTTATGCTTGAGTGCAAAATAGATTTTGCCAGCCACACTATACTGAGAGAAACACAATTTTTTGATCACCTTTTCTAGACATCTCCAACAATCTTCTGGTGAGCAGTGCTCTCCTTAAAAGCTAGCTCAGACACCCCTGGAAGAAACAAAAGCCATCTCTATCTCAATGAGGGTAAGCTAGAGACTTTACATCTACTCAGAATCCACCAAATGTGTAGGTCAGCAGCTATGCACTACCAGTTCTTCAGACTTGAACATGTCACTGCATTGCTATTGGATTTGGATTAAGAAAAAAAAACAAGCTATCATTGTTGGTAATGCTCATGGGGATTTGAAGGTCAGATGCAGCTGTCATAGCATTTCATTGACCCTCGCCACAAAACCAGCAAATGCAAGATATCTAGTGCAGCCATGAGGCAGGTTTTCTATCAGAGTTTTCTCTTCTAGGAAACTACCAAAAAGCTTGGCAGGTCCAACACCTAGATGGTTAAATGCACATCTGGATACCAGCCAAAATAATTCCATGGCCTTGTGCAGAATTTGCTAGATAGCTGTTGACCTCAAAAAGAGGTCCATCCACCCTTTGTCAGGCCTTCCTTTTTCCTGCAGGGTTTCTAGCCACTCTCCTCACCAGGTAAACCTGACGATACAACAGGTAAGTACTGGCTTACGTGTAAATATAAGTAAATCTAAGAGTCTTGAGAATTAACAATAAACGAATGTACAAGTAAACTACGACAATGTGTTAGCATGCACGTTATACACACATTGTGGCAAATGTCAAGAGAAACTTTAAAATAAAGAAATAAACAAAACATAGTAAGAAATAAAATAAATGCACTTTGTAAGGTGCCAAAAAACATTCAAAATTCAGAAAATTGATCAAAATTATTAATACTAGCAGTATAGCCCGGCATTGCTTGGGTGTAACGAAAGATTTAAGACTAATCCCTGGTCCTGGAGCTCAGACTCAGCCTAAAGAATATTTGAAATAAAAAATAATTGCGACAATTTACCAATCGCACCTAATATATTCTAGCAGAATAGCTCGGCAATGCTCAGGTGTAATAAAAGCTTTTAAAACTAACCCATTCCTGGAGCTCAAGACTCTTTGGACGTTGGCATGAAAGACTAAAAAGCAATAGTTGTTTCCAGTTAAAACCAAACCGTAGACTGAAAGAAAAATGAATGGATGTAAGTCAAATTTTGATTTCCTGGTATCAACATCAACTTTTCTGCACTATTGTAAGAACTGCAACATTGAAACTTCTGAATATCGTTTGTCTTTGTCTATGAGTGTATCAAATTTGATTAAAATCGGACCACTCCTTCTATAACCCCATTTTTTTGATTATCGATAAGAGCACTCGCGGATGCTTATAGTACAATTGTGTAAATTTTCAAGAAAATCGGTTCAGCCGTTTCAGAGTATATAGGTAACAGACACAGACAAAGTTCCATTTATAAATAAGTTTAGATGAGATTAGATTAGATAGATAGATATCGAAACTATAGTTATAATAATTTTAATTATCCATAACCCGATTTTTTCGATTGTTGATTTTCGATATTTATTGGGTGGGGGGTACCTCGACACAAAACCTAGCTAAGAACACTCGCAGACGCTTATAGTACAACTGTGTAAATTTTCAAGAAAATTGGTTCAGCCGTTTCGGAGTCTATAGGTAATGGATACACACACAGACACACAAAGTTCCATTTATAAATAATATTAGATACATTAAGACAGGCTAATATTTATCTATTTTCTTGTATGTTAATGTACAATTTAGAAACTATTAAAGAGAAATAAAAAAGATTTTTTAAATTAAAAAAATTTATTTGATTTCAGAATAAATTTAACTTAATTTAATTAAATTTTATATGTTGTCTCCAAAATCCCCTCTAATCAATATTAAGTTATGTTCTCTCGTTCCCGAGAAAGCCACAGTTTACACCATTTTTTTTCTATACACGATCTTTATAGTAAGATAAAGAAAGTGATGAGCATGGATAGAGGTTACTATTGGACAGTTAAGTGATAATTCCTGACAATGTTTTTTTCTTGCTGTCCACTGATATTTTTATTTGAAGTGACTAGTGCCTCCTGAGGATTGTACATGAGACAACAAAGTCCATCGACGTGTCACTTCACAATAGGCCAGGACAGAAATTCACAATGCACTTAAAAACTGATTAAAAGACACAAAGAAAACTTGTTTTGAAGTCTAAAACATTTGCATTTCAGAAAATTCCATGACAAAGACACTTTCATCAGAATATAGCTTGCCTTTTATATTTTTCAATTTGGTTGTTTTATATCAATCAAATGCTGACGATTTATTTACAATGGGTTCAATACATAAAAAGAAAGATAACACATCATGAACACTGAACCAAATTCATCACTGCCACAAAAGCAGTTTGAAATTTCTTGTATCCTTTGAAGAAACTTCCTTTAATCAATATCATGTAAAGAGACTACAGAGCTTCTTTAGTAATTTTCAACTGAAATATGAACATTTTTATTGACTGAAACTAAGTTCTGATGTAATAAACATTTCAGCAATTAGTTACCAGCATTAATATCCATAAGTTCATAACCTTGCACAATTATTAGCTGACTTTTCATCTGACTAATTGGTCTGTATGATTAATATTAACTACTGAATTAAACGTACTGACAAGGAAGTACATTATATTGAAAAACTCTTTCTTGTGTAAAGCTAGTCCTCCTTTTATATGAGGATACAGACACATTTCTATTTTCATTTCATAGCAGGAAAAATTATTGAATCAGAACTTTATTAATATATTTTCCGCTCATTTGCATTTATATTAATCGACTGTAACATCATTTTTTTTTTAAAGATCATAATAAGATAAAAAGATAATAAATATTTCACCTCACTTTTGTTTTTTAATATAATCATATCGCACCAAGCAAGGCATTTTACTGCCACTGGTTTGAAGGGGGTTACATAAAAGGAAAGTTATGAGAAGGAGTGACAGATGATAGGGGGGTGTCAGGAAGTGGGTAAGAGAAAGATGACTGTGACCATAAAGTGAGGGATCAATTTATATATATTGATTGGTGGATCAATTCTACATTACAATGTAAATCCACATTATAATAGTACAGAATTTTTTTAATTTTTATAATCATATTACCCCAGGCATGGCATTTTACGGTGGGTGTCAGGAAGAGGGTAAGAGAACGATGACTGTGGCAATAAAGTGAGGGATCAGTTCATATACTGATTGTAATGTAGAAATGATCCCCCAATTTAAAACCACATAATAATAGTACAGAATTTTTTATTTTTATAATCCTATTACCCCAAGCAAGGCATGTTACTGCCACTGTTTTGCAGGGGGTTACATCAGAGGAAAGTTATGAGAAGGAGTGACAGGTTATAGGGGGTGTCAGGAAGTGGGTAAGAGAAGGATGAGAATAATGATGAAAGGGGAGTAGACGGAGAAAGGAGCATGAGAGAGAGGATGCAGGTTAGTGAGAGAGGAGATGAATATTGAATTTAAATTCTTGGAGATTGTAGCTGTCAGGGAACCAAGCAAAAGAAAGGAGTTCCACAGGTGGGAAGTGCAAGAAAAGAAGCTGGTGGAGTAGAATTACCTCCTTTTAGAAACTCTCCAGTCCAAAATAGCAGCTTACTCACTGTTAATATCCACTTTAATTTTGTGTCAGCAAATTCTAGAAGTTCAGTGGTAATTCTTTGTTATTTATCCATTAGAAATATCAGTAAAATTGTCATTTATAGTGTGCATTAATCTTGTCAGTTTTTTTTTTGTTTCCATTATATATTTAGACATTATGTGCCCAACAAATTCACCAGTGGAGTTGGCCCATAGCCTCATCATGCTAAGCTTTGATGTTGTGGTTGCCACAGCAAAACAATTTTTAGGATGAAGTTGCAAGTCTGGTTTTGAATTCAGTCCTCATTCTGGATTCGTTACCTACTAATGCAAAAGTGGTCGGTTTGTCTTAGCTTGAGGAAGAAGGAATGGATTCAGTTTTTTCAAGCATACAGTAAACGCAATGCAATTATAAGCAGGAATTATAAATTTAGACTACAGTATAGAATGGGTAAATTGTTGCCATGTTAGATTTGTAATTTTGCATATGCATGTTCTTTGTTTCTGATTTTGTTGACTGCATAAAAGAGTCAAGTTAGACACTGCTCATGAGAAAATGACACTTCCGGAAATTTGGAAATGGCATTCTGTAATGCTTGGCATTTGCATTGGAAGCTTCATTACAGACATTTGATTGTCAATTTGGGGACAGTGCAGAGCATTCAGAAAGAGTTGGTTGAGTCTACAAAGGTACAGCAGCTCAGGCAGCTCACTCTGATCATTCTGAGTGAGAGCATCAGACTCAACACAGAGACCTACATTAAGTGCCTTGATGATATAGTGCTGTTCTTGGTCAACAGGGTGGCTGCTGAAAGATCCTATGTCTGGCAATAGATCTCTGTACCATGCTACACAAGCATGGGGAACCTGGTTATGGCTGTCAGACAATTTCAGTGACCACATTATGCCTCATATCCAGTGACATGCTGAGGTTTTAGTAAGGGATTGGGGCAAAAGCTTAACTCGGCACCCCCTACCACAGTGAGTGGCTAAATAGCTAGAATGGATCAACTATTAAGTCAAACACAAATACTTCTTGCAATTATAGAGGCAATATAGTTGGAAATACAAATATAAATAAACGTAATTTTATTCCAGATTCTAAAAACACAGAAACAATTACAAATACTTCAGAAACTCAGCAAAAATCTCACTAAATGCTTTTTCACACAATCGCAAGTACTCTGAAAAAGTATTTAAATCCAATTCCAATATTTTTTATCTGCTCCATCATAACAAGCACTGTACATTAACAAAACCTGAATTAAAATATATTAAGACTAGAACAATTAATTTTATCTATCTGAATTTGTAAAGCTGTGACATATGACGAGGCTTGGTGGTCAAAAGTTTGTCAATAACACCATCTGAATTCTATGTTCGAATTCTTTCTTTTTAATGCTTAATAAAGCCAAATTCCTTAGGCATCCTTGACCCATTTTCTTGGGAGATAGTTTTTTTATTAATTTTAGTTTGCTGAAAGTGTGCTCCCAGGGTGCCACAGAAAAAGTAACAGCCAACAGTATGCACAATAATATTTGATGTAACTTGGAGAACACATCATCACTGTAGAATATTGTGAAGTTGAAAAGCTCAATTGCTGTTTTTGGTTTAACAAAGACAATTTTTCTTTTTTGTGTTAACATTTGGCAGTCTGTAATATTTCATTAAAATCAACCTCCTATACAGCAGCAGCTTCTTGGCATCTTTCTACCATGTCTTCATCTGACTCATCGTTCAATTTGGAGTCAATAAGGCTTTCAATATCCATGAGGAAACCAAATTGCTCATGTAACTGATTAAAAATTGAAAATTGATCTTTTAGTTCTGTATTCAACTTGTTCAGTCCAGCCTTCAAGATAACAGACATTCATTCTCTCACATTTAGAGTCATCTTTCATCTATTTTGTTTTTACAACACACTCTTCTATGTTGCTTCAATGTCAATACTACATTCTGAGCATTTTTACTCATCATTCTAGGGCACTGACATCTTTTTGTCAATGGAAGTCAGGATGTCATCCCAAAATGGCAGCATGGTTAAAAAGCTGAAAGTTAGCATGTTTTACAGCAAGCAGAATTTGTGTCAGTTCTTGTGTTATCCTACAACAATTTAGCTATGTCATCCAACTTTGTTTTTACAACAAAAACATCATCACTCCTAGCGTTTCATATTGCATAAAAGAACCACTTTACAGCTATTCCTACTGTATCCTTCAATTTCTTCAACTGTATTATTGAGCTGGAAAAAATTCTACACTAAATAAAGAACACAAGCAAATGATCTAGCAAACACGTGTTCTGAGGCTGCATGAACTCATCTGAGTTTCAAAGAATGGTTGTCACAATTCACAAAGATTACTTTCTGGTTTCTCTGTAATAAGTCTTTCTGGACACCAGACATCTTAGCCATTGTTTTAGCAGTGTCCTATTTCTGTCCATGACAGTCATTCAAATCAAGACCATCTCATTCCAATTTTGAAATTATTTCTTCTTTAACACTCTCACCATCTTTCTCAAGAATTTTAATAAAATCACTGAACACTTCCTTGACAAAAGCAGTTTTAGATTTGTTGCTAACATTGACGAACCTGATAATTTCTGACATTTGTTCATTGTAAGAAGCATCTGCAGTTGAGTCAAATATAATGCCACAGTATCTCCTTCTTTTGACTCTCTGTAAGATAGACTCATGTAATTTATTGTCCAGTAGCTCGATGAAATCCTTATATATCTTGCTGGAGAAAAATGTTGCAGAATATCGAAGCAACTTGACATAATCTAAGTGACCCTGCAACAGAGGGTTGTACTTGCTAAGTAGTATCATATTTCTTTATATTTTGACTGCTACACAAGCAGGAGAACCTTGTCATGGCTGTCAGACAATTTTGATTGGGGCCAGTGAAAAGAACACTTATATTTATGAATTAACCAATAGAAAATCCCTTTAGATAATTAGTTTGTATATTTTTGCCATATGCAGACATCATTCAAAACAAATTGGATACCCAGTCTTATATATTGACCAATTAGGAGACAGGAAAAATATATTTAAAGTCGATCCTATTCTTGTTTGTCAAAATGCATAAATACACATGATTTTGCTTTTTCTTTTCAGAGGGCCACATACCCTCTCACATATCCTTCATTGCTTAACATCTGACCATCTCTCCTCCTCCTTCCTCATGCAACAGACAAAGAACAACATTTGTCTAGAAATTCAAGAAAATCAGACAAAATGCATTTTCTCAATCTCTCTCACCTCTACGTACCTTCCTCTTCAAAATTGGCTAGCAACAAATGAAAAAGAGGAATAAACTTGAATACAGGAGTTTTCTACCATTCAATTGTGCACAAAAAAAACTAAAATTTCTTCTAAAATTGAAATAGCTGAATTTCTTAAATTTTATTGCACAGAAAAACCTGATAACTATCTAACTTGATTTAATACATTAATTTATTAATCACTATTTTTATAAAAAGAAGTGAGATTTTTAACCTTCAATTATTGTTCAACCTTCTGATCTTTTAAATATGGAGAGTTTAGTCAAGTTTTACACAAGGCCATTTTTATGGGTATGGCCAAACTCTCCTACGGTATCTTAACATGTGCAAGAAAATTACCAGGATTATTAGTTGATGACTTCCCAGTGTCTACAATATACCAGATGTTGAATCACAAAAAACTTTATACAATCCACAAAGTGCCTGAGCAGATCATTCCACAATTGAGTCTGTTCCCTCATATCCTTCTGTATTTCTCTGGCAATCATAAACCCTTCTGATATGTGTCTCACTATAGAGATATCACCCCTATTGACGTGAATAACATCATTCAGTGCAGATCAATAAAAGCTACTGTTTTTTTTTATCTCTAGTCTGTGGTTTTGCCTGTTGTTTTGAGAATGTTTGTTTCTCAGGATTTTTGCTATTTGTTTTATTTAGAAAAGAAAAATGAATACTCTTAATTTACTACGAAATCATAAAACAAAATCAGTTTTCACTTTCTTCAGATGAGTATCAGGAGTATCTAGTTCGTCTTTAATTTGCTTTCTCTCTGTTTGCTTACGATATTTCATGCCTCTGAAGCGTATATTCAGCATTATGTACTGACTGCTCTAAGTAGCATCCCACAGCCATATTTTTAGTATATGCCAATGCGTTCAAAACAATATGGAAACAAGTTTTATTTTGGGAAAAAAGCTATTCTATACTGGAAGATATTTGTGAATATGTCAGCCAGCAAAAAGAATAAAAGATGAAGAGTAAAAATAAAAGAGAGAAGAAAAAAATGAAAACAATAAAAACATTGTACAAATGAAAAAAATTGTAGAGGGAGAAGTAACGTTGAATAGAAAAGCTGAAACATTTAGAGAGATAAGCACATTGAAGGACAGAGCTGAAAATCGGGGGAAAATAAAAAAGATATTAGAAAGGAAATTATACTTCATTACTGAAATTCAAAATTTCTTTTTTGCAATGTGGTTCAATAATTTTCACCATGGCTCAAGTAAGAGAAAGAGAAAATAAAAATGATAAAAAAATGACTCCATAAAATAAAAATGTTCCATTCAGACATCGAAAATATGTCTTACTTTGAAACAAAATTTTATCCAAGGATTCATATGCAAATGAAAGATCTCTAAGATTTCTCTTCAGACATTTTTGCACTTGCATCTTTTATTCAAAGAAAAAAAAACAAAAAACGATAGTGTTCAATCATATATAAGCCTTTTCTTTCAGTTGATACAAGCATGAGTTTCAGATTGTCAAAGAGAGCATTTTTTTCCCCCTTTGTCATTAGCAAGATGTCTAAAACATATTTACGCAAGATGTACATTCAACATATGCAGTATAGAATATTTGTTTTTTGCCATATGACAGCACTGTGAGTTAAATTATCAGTCTGGTGGATAACAATAAAATTGAAAGTTGAAATTTATAAAATCTCTTAAAACAATTTTTGGGAAAATAGGTCAGTGTTTTTTTCGGTATTGATAAAAATTTTCTTCCTAACGTTTTGTTTACAGTAATGTGGAATATCAACATCTTTGTAATGTCATTATTTTCTTGTTGAGTTATATGCACTACTCTTTTTAGTTGTTGCTGTTATTGGAAATCTTCAGCTGATGTAGTTTTTCTTATTTGGTACAGTTCTTTGTATAAGATTCTCTAGTGCAAGATGTGTGTTACGGTGAAGTGGATATTGGCTCAGAACAAGGAATTGGAGAGCCGAATTTGAATTACAGTTGAATTCATTGCATTTACTTACACACAAATACCCTTAAAAAAATATGAATCCATCATGCCTCTCTCCGGCTTTGGGTTAAAAAGTATGACAGATTTAATTCCATAGCCTTGGTTGGCAACTAGTCTACTGCATAAAGTAATGGCAACCTACTACAGGAAAATGTTCTATCCAGTCAGTCATGTCTCTTTTGGGATATGATCACCCAAGCATGTATCCTGTATGGCATTTAACTGAGTGCCAGTCCACAAGGGTTGAAAGAGGATGGTACTCACTAAGACCTATAGGCTTCATTTTCTGGGAGATATTTTTTAAATTTTGATCTGTGAAAGTGGGTGATGTCCGTAATTTATGCAAGTTCTCCCAAAACATGCTGACACACAATGTTACCCTATTGCAGTGAAATATTTTTTGTCTTTTCCAGGTGGAAATCAGCTTAGGAAACAGAGATAAACAATTTTATCTTCAAAATTTAGAAGATACGACAAAATAACTACAAATGAATCAGTTTCCCCAAAACAATCTTTTTACTTTATGCACGATATCACTTCAGAAAGTGGGTTACTAGATCTTCCTGCCTCTTACTACTAATAGCTCTTAGTCCCTGTTCTGCCATTCAGTCACTTTCTCACCAACAGAATCTAGATTCACTCTGTCTTTTCTATATATATTTTCATGGCTTCTGCTTTGACAAACTGATCTCCCTAGTGCCCCATCTACATGTTTTTACATGAGCGACTACAGTGGCAACTAGGTCCCATCTTCTGACAGCCAAAACAGTTGAATGTAACCACAACTTCTACTCGATCAGTTTCTTTTCCCACACTCCCCACCTGTGGAACACCCTTCTATATACTTGCTTCTCTAATTGCTACAAACTCCAAGAGTTTAAATGCAACATCAGTTACCATCTTATACCTCCTTGATCTTTCTGTTGTCCTTACCCCACCACCGACTGTATCATGTTCTTCTTCATTCTCACACTACTCTCACATAATGCCCTGCACACCAGTGTTCCCAGCATTCTCTTATCCATTCTCCAACAACCCCTGTGTCTTGTTGCTTTTTCTTCTCAATCTCCTCTCATGTAACCCTCTGTTCACTGGTGGCAATACTGCTTTGCTTGGGGCGAAATGGTAACTAAAAAAAAATTAACACAAACTCATTGGGTAGGTTACTTGATGTTTCTTTCTGTCTTTAAAAAATAAAATCCTGCAAGCTCTTTTTAAAATTTGTCTGTATAGAAAGTCTGTTACTTTATGTACAGGCTTATTTTCTTGAAAAAAAAAAAAAAAAAAAAAAAAAAAACAAGAAATTTGGATGCATTAAAATAAATCTTAGTATAGAAATGAAGAAGCCCTGAAAATTCTGATCAACTTCCTAAAAAATTATTTTGATTGATTTTGGAAAGTAGTTTAAGCAGACAGCTTTTTTTTTTAATACCTCCATATTAAACAGGAAACCCTCAGTGTGATGGAGTGTTCTGGCATAGTCTACATATTTTGCCACCATTGTAAGGCTTGGCTGTTTTCACTGTACTCCTTGTTATGTTTTTCTTTTCATATTTGAATTTAAATTTTCACACATGTCTAGTCAATTTTGTACTATTTTTTAAGTTTTCGAGTTTAAGTGGAGATCAGTGATTAAACCATCTGGTCTTTAAAATGGTCTTTGGTTGATTCTAAATATGTTTTGTTTTGACCATTTCTGTCATGGACTTTTGCTTTGTAAATGACTTCTTTTGTTTATGCTAAAATCAGTTATTGTAAATCACCTGAAGACAGAAACCTGGGTTGCATATTAACTTGTTCACAAATAAAATATATATATATATATATATATATATATATATATATAGCCATCCGTAGACAGATCTGTTTCGTTGTATCAGAGCTCATCAGTATGGTTAGACTCCGATTGGTTTTAACCCAGGATTGAAACCCGACCGAATAGGCGTCAGTCGGCAATTCTACCTCTGAGCTATGGGCGCTCAGTGGAAGGAGGCAAACTTTTATACATGTGTGTGTGTATATATATATATATGTTTATTTAGGCAGCAATCATTTTTAAACATGTTTCATTACAAACAACCGACACAGAATATTTTATTAATTCTTTATTTAATTTTTCCAGTATTCTTACATGTTTACTTTTTACTGAAGATAAGAAATCTAAAAATGTTTCATAATGATGAACTTTCCAAGCGCTTTCAACCACTTCACTAGCTATTTTCAAGGGTGTTATTTTTCAGATGTTATTTTATCCTCATGTTTTGACTGTAATGTAAGTTATTTTGTGTTTCTGAAAAGGAACATTACTAAAAAGCTATCATGAGACTAGATATCGTGTGTGTCTTGATTTTTTAAAAACTTTCAAAACTATTTCCATTATTAAATAACATAAGGTTGATTGTGAAGTCGCTGAAAGCGCTTGGAAAGAAAGAATACTGGAAAAATCAAATAAAAATTGAATAAAATCTTTCTTGTTGGCCTTTTTAATGAAACAAATATATACATTAGGCCGGTGCAAAAGTTTTTGCCGATTTAAAATTTCATCTTGAAAAAAAAACAGTGTTTTTTTTTTTTAAATCTTTATTGATAACAATAATGACCTTTGCTCTCTATAAGTTGATTCCAACTGTCAATGAGCTTATGAATGCCACGCTTGTAAAATTCTTCAGTTTTTGATGTGAAACATGAATCTAACACATGCTCAATCTCCTCTCGTGATGTTAACCCAAGGCCATCGAAATGGTTTTGTAATCCTCGAAATAAATGATAATCCAAGGGAGCTAGGTCAGTAGATTATGAAGGATGGGGCAAGATGGCACTTCTCATCACCTGTGACAAGCCTACCCAAAAATGGTGTTTGAAGGTGTCGTGAAAGCAAAGATTCGCAACAAGAAACACGTTGTTGCAGGTTCTCTGGAGAACATGGGTGAGAATATTGCAGAAAAATATGAATGACGCTTTAACAGTCTGAAAGAAAAAGTTATAAACTAATCATGGTGATATGTTTAGGTAATAACAAAATGCATAAAATAAATTACAATGATTTAAAATTGTCGTTTTATAAACCAGCAAAAACTTTTGTACCGACCTGAAACTTTATACTTATTAATATACATGTAAGTATAAAATATTGTACAATATGTGTTGGTGGTAATGAAAGTCCATGATATTAAAGAATACTTGTAAAATATGGTGAATGTTGAGGTTGAGGAAAGACGTAACTGATTGCTTTCACAAGAACTATGGTGTAATAGGTAGAGAAGGAAAAGAAATTTGAGGAAACCACCATACAGCAGGTGGTACACAACTTTCAGAATAAAATGTGCCAAGGGAATGATTTTCCAAAACACCAAGCCTCACCAACTGCTCACTTAAAGTTTTCCCCATTGCTTTTATTGACATGAGACAGCTGACAAAGTTCTAGATCTAGACAAGTTTTGGCGAGGCCCCTATCTAGACATGCTAAGCAGCTCTTTATAAATCTTTATTCATAGCAATAAAGATATTTGCTCTCTATAACTTGATTCTACCAACAAGCTTATAAGTAACTTTCTTGTAAAATTCTTTAGGTTTTGATGTGAAATATGAATCTTACTCATGTTCAATCTCCTCTCGTGATGTTAACCTAAGGCCATCTAAATGGTTTTGTAATCCTCGAAATAAATGATAATCCGAGGGAACTAGGTCAGGAGAATATGTAGGATGGGGCAAGATGGCACTTCTCATCATCTGTGACAAGCTTGCCCAAAAATGGTGTCTGAAGGTGTCATGAAAGCAAAGTTTCCCAACAAGAAACACGTCACAGGTTCTATGGAGAATATGTGTGAGAATATTACAGAAAAATATGAATGATGCTATAATAATCTGAAAAAAAAAGTTATAAATTAATCATTGTGATATGTTTAAGTAATAACAATATGCATAAAATAAATTACAATGTGAGCAATGATGAGGTCTTAGAAATGATGGAACCAAAAAGAAAATTAATACTGAGCATTAGGAAGAGACAACTGAAGTTCCTGGAACATGCAATGAGGAAAGAGGGCTTGGAGAACCCGATATGAACCGGCCAGATAAAGAGAAAAACAGACATGGGAAAACAATGGATAACATATTTGAAGGACCTAATCAGGTAGATGACAGAATGGGGGTTGCATGGAGTAACAGGAGAAGGTGTGCTAGGATAAAGAGATGTGGAGAGCCATGACTGCCTAAGTCCTGAAAGGACAAGGCACATAGAAAAAGAATATATATACCAAATGTTTATAAGAATGTGGATAAAAAGTGGGGGGTCAAATATATATAATCCATATATAAACTGATCCCTCATTTTGTAGCCATGCTAGATTTATGGTCAGGAAAGGAGATTGAATCCAAAAATAGTTCAAATCTGACTAGAAAGACATAAATTCAAATCTTACCAAAAAGCTCATGCTTTTCTTTAATAACATTTTTTAATATTCCGACCAATAGACAAAAATAAATATCTACTATTTAATAAATGAATGGAGCATCTATTCAAATATCAGTATCCACTAAAAATAACTGAGAATATTTTGGTCAGAGAAGATCTCCAACAAAGACTTGTTGAAGAGATGCAAGCAAGAGAACATGGGCACCATCATTACAAGAAGGTGGTGGAGATGGATTGGGGATGTGCTCCAAAAAGATCCACAGTCAATCACAAGAACAGCACTGCACTGGACCCCAGATGGCAAAAGAAAGAGGGGAAAACCAAGAATGACATGGAGAATTACGGTGGAGAATGAGATGAAAGCCATGCAGCACTCTTGGGGTTCATTGACTAGTCGAGCCCAAGATAGGCAGAGGTGGAGAAGCTTTGTTGCTGTCTTACACACCATTGGGTGTAACGGATGATGATGATGGCTAAAAATAACATTTAAAGTGACATAAATAAATTTTAAGCTAAATTTATGTCCTGAATCAACTTTCTTTAAGAAAATTACTGCTATTACAATGTGTGGTATTTAAAACCAAAAACAATAGAAAAAAAATATGAAAACAGACATGGTAAGAAATGAAGCCAGCTCAATCATGCATCTAAACACATCAAATACTAAAAATTTAAAATTTATAGCTAAGCATCCCTGTTAAAAATATTTAGTCTGAATAAGTTCTTTATGAGAACAAAACATGTCACAGTATTGTTTTCCCATTTTGTCATTAAGTTTAAGATATTTTCTGAGGAGTCTTTAGATAGTAGCCTGACTTTGCATTTCTCACTGAAAATGCAACTCTCCTATTTTCGACACCATATTCTAAAGATTCACTCAGAATAGTGTTGTAAATATTTGAATATAAATTACATAAATGAAATATAAAAAAAAGTTTCTCGTCATGTCAATAAATGTGAAAATGGCTTTTACATATTGCCAGTGTAAACCCAATATTAACCATTGCACGATAAGCATTACCAGTTTTATGTTAGTACCATTAAGACGTTCCATTAGTCTGGAAGCTGTTAAAAGATAGAAGACTTGAAGAAAAATAGCAGTTCGTAATGTAAATTGTACAAGGATCTGAGAAATCAAAATTATTTTGGATACCGAGAAGAGGCGGCTAACAAAGAATTAATTCTATTGAAAGTAAAAATTTGAATATAAATGCATAACAAAAATAAAAAAGCATCTTTTCTTCTTTCAAAGTCTGTTATTGCATTTTCATTCTTTTCAAAGTAGAGTTCTGCACTGAATGGTGAAATATAGAATATTTTGAAAAAAAAAAAATCCATGTCTTTTTATAAAAAAATTATCGAAGATTTTATCTTACTTAAAATGAAAAACTATGAAAATATTAATGTTTACTACATTAGCTATTTCAATAATTCTCATTTTATACTCACATTTGTTTATCCAATGGATGTGCGTGTTATCAGCACAAAAATTGGAAATGGCATATCAAGTTCAAATTCCGGCTAAGACTTTTACTTTTGTACAAATATTCTTGGAAAATTATGAAAAGACATGCTGGACTCACTACCTTTGTTTGACAAAGAGTCTAAAAGGATAACTAAATTCAAAACCAGGCAGGTTTTAAAAATGTATGTAACAACCTTTTAACATCATTTACTTTGAATAAATATCTCTACGTTAGGTGCATCTGGGAATTAAATCTAAATGAAACATTCATGTAAAATGGAAGGTAGTAAGAAGGAATAAAAACGATGCAAAATGGAGAAAAGTTTGCAAATTGTGTCAGAGGAAAAACGTGGCAACTTTGATGTACCCAATTCTCAGTTTGTTATTGAATAAATGAGTGTTGAGATGCATACGTGCTAAAAAGTATTTACTAGCAACTATGGAAGTTTGCATCAAAGAAAATAGAGAAAAGAAAAAACCCAAAGTTCTCAATATTTAAGAGCATAAGCTGCGAGCATCATTTTCATATTTATAATAGCAGCCTAACCTGGTTGTACCTCACTGAAAAAGGAGAAGCTTCATTAGCATAATTTCTGTCCTTTTCACACACACACACACATATATATATATATATATATATATATATGCGTACTTTCAGACACTTTCTAACCAATGTGACGGGGCTTCCCTGTCTTTTCTACAAGTATTTTCATGGCAACTGCAAAGTGCGAGATTGCTATGTGATACCTGTCCTTCTGTATGAAAGTGACTTCTGGATGATCTCACCAAAGATGAAGAAGAGGCTAGAGGCAGCAGAAATGTGGTTTTACAGAAGGATGCTGAGGGTACCATGGACTGAGCACATGAGCAACAATGAGGTGTTGGAAAGGATGCAAATGAGCAGAAAACTGATAAAAAATATCAGGAAGAGACAAATGAAGTTCCTGGGACATGTAATGAGGAAGGAGGGCCTGGAGAACTTGATACTCACAGGTCAGATAAATGGAAGAAGAGACAGAGAAAAGCAGCATGAGATATACTTGTTAGGTCAGAGCAAAAGGTTGACAAAGCAGGGCTTGGAAGAGATACCAAGAGAAAAATTACTGAGAGTGACAAGAGACAAAGCCAAGTGGAATTCCATGATCACCTATGTTCTGAAGTGACTTGCCACGTCAGGAAGAAGCTCTGATGAGCATTTTTCCCTGATGCCCCGACTACATGTATTTATGTGTATCTGGACTAGCATGAAGGTTTCACTCTTTTATTACTGACATAGTTAAATGTAACCACCTCTTCTACTGAAACAATATTTTGGTGGAACTAAGGTAATTAATTATATTAATTAACTATCACTGGAAAATCTTTTAATTACTATTATAGATCAGAAGAAAATATACGAAAAGAAATTTTCTTTATTCTCGGAATATGAGCAAAGGAAAATAGAGGTAATTAATTTTATTAAATAATTATTAACTATAACTGGAAAATCTTTTAATTACTATTATAGATCAGAATAAAATGTACTAAAAGACATTTTTCTTTATTCTCTGAATAGA
Organism: Ascarosepion bandense; assembly: GCA_037127315.1. Classification (NCBI taxonomy): domain Eukaryota; kingdom Metazoa; phylum Mollusca; class Cephalopoda; order Sepiida; family Sepiidae; genus Ascarosepion; species Ascarosepion bandense. The sequence goes on along the minus strand of JBBBDQ010001033.1, from coordinate 3,189,901 downwards.
AGCAAAGGAAATGAAAACAAAAGATAACAAATAGTGTTTCTCTGTTGTTATTTTAAACCTGAGAAAGAAAGAAGAGGAAGAAAAGAGAAATAGATTTGTTTTAATGTCATAGAGTAGTATGAACAATGGATGTTGATTTTGGCCCACCCATGAAAGCTTCAGGGTTTTTTTTAGAAAATAATATCACAATAATGCTTTGATGAAACTTTGAATGACTGAAATAACAATGCTCAGCTAAGTGATAAACTTCTTGAGATTAATTCTTGTTAATGCTCTACCTTGATATTGAGCACTTTTTAACAAAACATATGCTCACCTAAAATGCCTTTCTATTGCTACACTACTGAAAAAAAAACAAAAAAAAAAACAAAAAAAAACCCAATAAGAAACAGAAATTCTAGCACAAAGCATCATTACAATTTAACTCTCTCTCTCTCTCTATATATATATATAATATATATATATATATATATATATATATATATATATACTACTGGCCATATTAGGCCACCCCAGTTTTTTTTTTTTAAATTTTGTATTTCATTTTTTAGTGTTTATTCCCAAGTGGATAGTTCTAAATGAAAATAGAATGATTCTTTTGTTAATACTGCACAATCACATGTGCATCAAATGAACTGTCCTGGTGTCCAGTTTTTGTGCTCTATTCCCCATGCTAGTCTCTTCTTCTTATTGGCTGGCTGAAGCAAAGGTTTCCTGGCTGCCTTGTAAAATTTTGCAAAGTAATAAGAACAAAAGAACCATTCAATTTTCATTTGGAATTATCTACTAAGTAATAAATACTAAAAATAGTATGAAATACATCATTTTTTTTTTAAAAACTTGGGTTGCCTAATAATTATGGCTGGTTATATATATATATATATATATATATATATATAGTAAGAATAAATCTAACCTACAGCCAATGGACCGACCTATCTAGGTTTCACCTAAGGCGGGGAGGAGAAGTTAGCAATAGCTCTATTTGAACATGCACAGGATTTACTTAATTCAAAATTGGAGATTTTACACAAATGTTGACATACTAAAAATTGGCTTCTTGCTTAGTTCTTTCTGGATGTTTGGCATTTATTATCTTTATTACACTAGGTTTTTTTTTTTTTTTTTTTCAAAGTGTTTTTTTCCCCCTCAAGGTGTGTTGGTGTCATCTATGTTTTAATCATGTGGTTACGGAGTGTCTATAAATTACCGCTTTGCTTCTGCCATGTTAGCTGACTTGTCCTGACAATCCTTGAGGTGAAACCTAGGTAGGTCCGTTGGCTCTAGGTGAGATTTATTCTTACTTGTTTGTTCAACTGTTGTATTGAGCGCTTTAGTGTTAGGGTTCTCGTCTCAGGTTTTTTTCTTTTTGACGTGTGTTTGTTTCTTTTTTTATTTCCATTTTTTTCTCCTCCAATTTTTTACTTAATGGGATTTTCCGAGATGGATATAAAGTAATTATGAATATTATTATTATTATTTTATTATTATTATATATAATTTTTTTAGAGTTGTTTCATCTCAAACAAGGCAGAACTGCCACTAGTGCACAGGGGGTTACAGAGAGAGAAAAACAAGGTACGGAGGATACCAGAGAAAAAATTGAATTAAAGAGGAAGGAGATACAAATTGATGTTGCATTTAAACGTTTGGAGATTGTAGCTATCACGGAAGCAAGTAAGGTAGGATCACAGATGAGTTATCCAAGAAAAGAAACTGGTAGAGTATATAAATAAGGTAATGGATTTTAATTATCAATCCCATAGATTTGTATCATTTTAAATTCTATTTTTAGTAGATATTTGTATGTTATTAGACTTTCAATGTATTTATTAAAGAGCATATGTATTTATTCGCATCTATGGGCCTGAATGTTCAAGGAATTTCATTCAAGAAAAATATGTGCTCTCTGTCAGGATTTGAACTTGTATCCCTCTTAACAGAGGGAAACCAGTAATGAGAGGGTCACAGGTTAAGTACTGCTAGAGAGTGCAGATGTTTTAATGCAATTTCTCAAATATTTAGGCCATTAGCTGAAAATAAATATAATGTTTGTAGAGGGGCTAAGAGGTCCCTCAAACAAATGATAAAAAGAAAAATGCACTACAAATAAAGTAAAATAAACTTTTGTTTATTTTCGTAAAAAAAATAAAAGAATTATTTTTTTGTACAAAAGTGAAATTGTCCTTAAAGCTGTGAAAAAAAGAGAGAAAGAAAAGAACTGGGAATGTGAGAGGGAAAGGTAGGACGATGTGTAGAGAGTGAGATGAGAGAAAGAGAGGGTGAAAGAACGTTCACTGATACATGATACTGCCTGGTGTGTGAACTGCTGAATTCTCTGTGTGTGTGTGTACTGCTAGCTGTCTGTGTGACCTTTTGGTGTCAGCTAGTCGCTGTTCCCTCTGGTCTGTTGAGTGTTTCTACCTTTCTTTTATCTGAATGGTGAAGCTCAGGGGAGATCAAAAAATGTGTTTCTTATGTCAAGCCCTGATTGGTCAAAAAAATTATATTTTTGACCACGTGGTGTGCTTTCCACTATGTCTGAGCTTTTGGGTGCGCCGTCCTTGTTTTTGACCCCACAGGGTATGGTAAGGAATGAATTCCCGCGCAATTGTATTTTTTTTTTAGATACACGTGGTGTGAATTAATTTTTATTGTGTCAGTGTGTGTGTGTGTGTGTGTGTGTGTGTGTGTGGAAAATAAAATAAGAAACAGCACATGTTTAATAATAATTCCAGTAATAATTAGATTTAAAGTTATTGAAGCATGGATGCATGCATGCTTTTTTATTAAGAGAACTTAAGATGTCTTCTAGTTTCGTATTTTTCAAAAGATCCTTTAAGTTGCTTGTCTGGTAGTGTTTTGACTGAGTTTGTCTATGCAAAAATGTATTTCTGATATTTTTTCCCTCAAAAAAAATATGTGTTGCTGGTAACATTTTTCCTTCAAAAATGTATTCCTGGAATGTTTACTATAAAAGCGTATTTTTATACTTTCATAGTGTTTTGACCCCAGTTTGTGGATGAACTATTTGCCCTTAGCTGGAACTCTAAAAAGTGCTACTACCTCAGGTCAGGGTGGACTTGGGAACAATAGCAATTAAGAGGTGGTTCCATGCTTCTTACAACCTCCCAGTGAGTGGCCTTGCTGCTTTTGTATAAAGACCTAATAACAAGTGAGTGAAAATAAAAATTCACCTTTAATTGTATTTATAAAGACAGTAAAGAGGACCCAACACCAATTTCCTCTCTGATTACAACTAAGCACACATGTAATCCCTCACCATTTACTTTTAGACATTTTATCTCAACAATTGATCTTTGTTGTACCTTTTACTCATATATAAGAAACTATGGGCACATAGCTTAGAGATTAGAACATTATCATTCCAAACATAAGACCTTTTTTTTTTTTTTTAATCATATCACCCCAAGCAAGGCGGTACACCACTGATGTGCAGGGGGCTACGTGAGAGTGAAAAGATTGGAAAAGAGAAAACCGGAAACCACATCCTAAACAGGGAACAAAGGATGAGCCTCGACACCTGTTCAATAGACATGGGTGGAGTGTGAACCGGGCAATAGTTTAGTCTATCTACTCCAATTGAAAAAAAAAAAAAAAAAAAAAAAAAAGAAGAGTAAAAGAGTGGTGGGTTCAAATCTTACGCTGGCTGACTTGTAAAGATAATGACTTCTTGATAAAATTCACCTTGGGGAGATAGTCCAGATACTTGGCACTGTTGCAAAGCAGTTGAAAACCATACCATAATAGTTGCCATTACTTGTCAGTGAAATTGGGCAGATGAACTACGCATCAAGTTTTTCATACTTGAAATACCAGGATGACTGATATGAAATTCATTCAGAATTTTCTCTTGTTGTAAGAGCATTACAATTGTCTGTGTATCAGAGTACTTGATCACATACCGAAAAAGGTGATATTATGGATTTTATATCTTTCATTCAGCCACACTTGCTTTTTCATTTTCCTAATGAATTCATCCTTTTCTGCTTCCCTCACTGGCAATTCACTTGTAGTATTGCATAGAAACACCTATCGTTCTTTTTCTTCCCTTAGGTTAAGCTATTACTGTGTCTTCTAAAGGCTCTGCAAATTTCAAGATTAGTCTAGAGAAACCATCCGCATGTTGGCTGTGTGGATAAAGCAACTTTTCTGGGATCCAAAAATTGTTAATAAAGGTTGATGATCTGTTTGTAGAGTAAATTTCCATCTGTGAATATACCTGTGGAATTTTTTACTGTGTAGATTATGGCTAGACTCTTTTTTGATCTGGCTATAGTTTTGGAAGCAAAGTTCTAGAAGAATGGGTTATAGGCTTTGTGGTCCCACCTTCAAATTTATGGAGAATCACTGCTCTGTTCCCATAATTACTAGCAGCAGATGCCACATTTATTTCACGTTCAGCATCATAATGAACTAGCAATAAATCTGTAAACAAACAAATTTTATCTTCTGAAAAGCTTCATCAAACTCTTTTGACCAATTCCATTTCTCTCCCTTTCTTAGTAGATTGTTCAAAGGGTCTCTAAGATCATATATTTTGGGGATATAAATGCTGTAGCAGTTGGCCAAGCTTAAAAATGTCTGAGGATTAGTACTGTTTTTAGGTTTTGGCATGTTCTTAATAGCTTCAACTACTTCTGCCATTTTTGTCCATTCAGTCAGTCAGTTAAGTGCCATACGTGAAACACGCTTGGGCGATCAAGTCTCAAAAAAGACATGACTGATTGGGCAGAAGATTATCCCGCAGTAGGTTGCCATTGCTTTCTGTGGTAGACTGGTTGCCGACCAAGGCTATAGAACCCAGTCTGTCCTGTTATTTGACTCATAGCTAGAGGGAGAAGATATGTATTATATTAATAAATAGTAATTAGTCAGGGATCAGTTTATTACTTCATAACAATAGAAAACCGATCCTCCACTTTATGGCCAGTAGAAGTCTTAATCATGTTTCCAACTATTGTATTCACTCAGTCAGTTAAATGCCATACATGAAACACGCTTGGGCGATCATGTCTCAAAAAAGACATGACTGACTGGGCAGAAGATTATCCCGCAGTAGGTTGCCATTGCTTTCTGTAGTAGATTGGTTGCCAGTCAAGGCTATAGAACCCAATCTGTCCTGTTATTTAACCCATAACTGGAAGGAAGAGACGGATTAATACCTTTCCCAAGGGTATTTGCGTGTAAGTGAATGCAATGAATTCAACTGGAATTTGAACTCGGCTACCCACTTTCTTGTTCCAAGCCGATAGCCACTGTACCACAATGCACATCCTTGTCCATTATTTAACACAAATACTTGTTTCAGAAAAAATTTAGATTTCTCTCAGTCACGTTTGAAACTTATCCGTTTTCTGGAAAACTGCCTTTATATGATCTTTATTTGGCTCATTATTCTCACTCTTTAGTCGGATGTCATTGAGGTATACTCCAGTAAATTCTAATCTTGCCAACAGGGTATCCATTATTTGTTAGAATAAACTTGAAGTGACTTGCAACCCAAAGTGAAAGTCAATTTAGTTTATAGAGACCTTTATAGATATTTATTATAAGTCATTTTGAGCATTTTTCATCCATATTCACCTGAAGGTATGCATTTGATAAATCTAATTATGAAAAAATCTTGCCACTATTTAGTCTTGAAAAAAATGTCCTCTGGTGAAGTTAAAGGGTATGCATATTCTTTCTGCAATCATTCAATCCACTCAAAATATTAGCACATTTTTTTTTTAATCATATCACCCCCAAACAAGGCAATAACACCCCTGATGTGCAGGAGGCTACGTAAGAGTAAAAAGATTGGACAAGAGAAAGCCGGAACCACATCCTCAACAGGAAACAAGGGATGAGCCTCTTCACCTGTTCAATAGACGTGGGTGGAATATGAATCGGGCGATAGTTTAGTCTATCTACTCCAATTGAAAAGAAAATAAAGAAAAAGAGTGGAAAGATTGGAAAAGAGAAAACCGGAAACCGCATCCTAAACAGGAAACAAGGGATGAGCCTCTTCACCTGTTCAATAAACGAGGGTGGAGTGTGAACCAGGCAATAGTTTAGTCTATCTACTCCAATCATATCATACTCTAATTTTCTTTTCATGTTTTTTTTTTCCACATAGTCCAAGTATTTGACTTTAGAAATCAAATCCATTTCATCTAAATGTTCTAGTTTTTGGTTCACTTGTTCTGAAATCGAGAACAATAAATTTGTTTTTGACTTAAATACTGGATTTATGTTGTCTTTTAATTCAAATCTTACTTTGGTTCTTGCGTATTCTCTGTGTCCTTCAGAGAATATATGTGGGAATTGTTTTTTTTTTTAAATCAGAAATAAATTTTTGTTTTTATTTATTTTTTCTATTAGCTGACAAATCTACTTTATTGCAAAACAAATTCACTGTTGGTTTTGTTTGTTTTGCTTTACGGCGCATCAACCCATCTTGGGTCATTTAATGCCGAATCGAATTATTAAAAATCTAACAAAAAGTTAAGAACAATTTCAAGAAGTTTGTATATTTAATAAAACAACATATATAATAGACTTATATATCTAGACAAATTCATACATTTAACAAATTTATATATTTAACACATTTTAAATTAATAAAATAATTTTATAAAAATGTATATAACTAATATGGCTGTTTAAATTTTATGGCATATCAACCACCACGGGTTACCTGAAGCCAAATCCAGCCTATATACATAATATGTATATGTATTACGTGTACAAAATTTGCAAACGCAGATTTAGTAGAACCAAATTTTGGAATGTATAGCAAGTTGGTAGAAATACATATATCTGTGTGTGTGTGTGTGAGATAGTATTCAACCAGTCATATTTTTGAGTACATTTTGATTTCTTTTAAGAATTCAATTATCCTGCTTGGTCTCATTTCCATAGTTTTTTTTTTCAAACTACTTGTTTGGTAATACTTCTTTCACACTCTATTTAGTTTGTACACTCTACAAGTATATGCTTGACACTTAATCTTTTTTGACAGCTGGTACATAGTGGGGATTCTGTGCCCTCCAATAAATGATGATGTGTGATGTAGGTATGGCCTATGTGAAGTCGGGTCAACAAAACCTGTTCTTTTCTATTTCTGTATTGAATGTTCCATTCTCCAGTAGTGGGTTTTATGTTTTGAAGTTTGTTGTTAGTGTATCTCTTTCAATAATTTTGTCATTTTTTAAAATTATTCTCTTCACTACAGTTTTAAAATCAGTATAAGGAATTTTGATTTTTGCTGTTTTATCTTTCATTGCTTTTTTTGCTTCCGAGTCTGCCCTGTCATTTCCCTGAATACCTAGATGGCTTGGGATCCAACAAAAGATTATTTCTTTGCTTTTAGTTAAATTAAACACTGTTTAATGCCTGTGTGATTAAAGGATCAGAAAGGTTTTTGTTTTTTAAAGCAGTAAGCACAGATAATGAGTCTGTGAAAATTATGAATTTGTTGCAATGGGTTGTAGTTATTCAAGCACCAAATTAATAGCAATTATTTCAGCACTATATATGGAAGCTGTATTTAGTAATCTTTTGCGTTTCTTCTGATCTTTAAGTCTGGCAGCAGATCGTACTTTATTTTTGTTTTTTGCTCCATCTGTATATACATAAAGGTAGTGTGGATGGCTATTTTTTGTGTCAGGTATTTCTGATTGGTATACGATTGGGTTAATTTTGTATTTTGGGTATTTTGTCAGATCAAGAATAACTTTTGATTAATTTATTAGCGAGGGTGATGTGAAGATATAATTGATTCGTAAACTTGCGTTGTATCTATTTGGTTCTCTTTAATGATTTCTTTAATCTGTAAACTGAAAGGTTTGATAGCCGTTTCTTTTTGCTGAAAAAGCTCTGTGTATTGCAGTTGGAAAATAGTACTGAAAGCTGGATTTAGAGGGCATGATGAAAGTGTAAGCTGATATTGCAGAGCGAGTTTTTGTCGTCTCAAGTGAAGTGATGGTTCATTTGCTTCTGTGTTTTTCATACTGGGTAGCACATAAACTTTTGATTTGAATGTTTTTCAAAAATCAATACATTGCAGCTAAATTCACCTTTATAGTTTAGCCTTCTTTCAAATACACTTAACACTACATTTTCAGTGTTTTTCAATGGACGCCTACCTATTTTTTTCCACATTTGTTTGTTTATAATATAAACATCACTACCAGTGTCCAAAAGTAGTTTCATGGTTTGACCGTTTATCTTCATATTTATATACTTCATTTTGATTACATTTTCAGACAGGACAACATTTACTTTAGTCTTAAATTTTCTCTTTTGGCTTTTTAGCTTGTTTCTGCAGTGAGTGCTTTTGTGTCTAATAAAGCCACTAACAAAAAAAGCTTTGTCTTTGAAAAAAAACAGTCTTTTTTAAAATGTTACCCCACCTCCACAGCCATCACACAGAGATGGATTTTCCTTCTTCTTCTTCACATTCTATGTGCCCTGTCCCTTCATGATGTAGGCGATCATGGTTCTCTACATCTCCCTATCCCTTGTGGCTCTTAGTATGTTTGCTCCTGTTACACCTCGCAACCCCCGTTCCATCATCCACCTGATCAGGCCCTGCAAATATGTTATCTGATGCCTTTCTCTGTCTCCTTTTCCTTCTATCTGGCCTGTCAGTATCAGGTTCTCCAAGCTCTCCTTCCTCATTGCATGTCCCAGGAACTTCACTTGTCTCTTCCTGATGCTAAATATTAATTGTCTTTTTGTTGCCATTCTTTCCAACACCTCATCGTTGCTTGCATGCTCAGTCCACAATATCCATAGCATCATTCTGTAGAACCTCATTTTCGATGATATTGTCCAGCATTCACTGCTGTATTGAAGAACCGACATCACATAGCAATCCAGCACTCTTTTTTTTCTTTCTAGTGAAATTTTCCTGCATGTTAATACTTTACTTAGCTTCTAGAATGCATCTATTGCCATGCCAATTCGCCTTCGGATCTCTGTGTCGCACTTTCCATCTCCTGTTAGAACACTTTGTGCCTTACTTTTTATGGTTTAATAGCTTGAACACTGGCAATATTATTTTCCTCTATACTCTTGTTGTCTTGTTTCACGTTTATCAATATTTGGCACTTCTCAGTTACTTTCTGCCATGTTATTTATGGATCTTTCTCCATTATAGTCAATATTCTGGATTGGATATCATTATCCTTAACCATTGTTAATCCCTGCATGGAAATTAAGCACCTGAACATGTCGACTGAAAAATTACCTGATTTAAATAATTCACACTGTGAATTTACATTTCCAGCAGATGTGAAAAAATCTTCCTTTTCTTGTTTCATCATGTTCAAGCATTTATATCTTGTTTTAAAAACTGTCCCATTCATCAAATTTTTATTGTCTCTTCAAAAGAAATTTCTTTTAGTTTTTTGCTAGTATATGATTCAGATATTTTACATTTTCTTCAGTACGTAGTTTTTGCAGCAACAAGGTGATTTTCTCTTCATCAGATCATTTTTTCTGTTTTTTTAAAGTGATGCCATTTCCTGGGTCATATTTAAATTCTAATGAAGAATTAGATATATCTTTTGGCTGAAAAAGTTTTGAACCATTTTCCTCGATAGTATTTTTAGATAACACGGCTTTGAATAACAATTTCATGTGTTTTGTTTGTTGTTTGTGTAATTGAATCAATTCATCGTGAAAAATCTTTTGTGACTTTTCAATTTTTTCTTTTTGCTGTTATAGTTGCTGCTGCTGCATGCTAGCATGTAAAGACTTAGTCAGTTCCAGGAATTGTTCCATTTTGTAACAAATTTCAATCATGTCGAATCCTTTGTTTTCCCTGATTTGTTATTGTTACAGTTTAAAAAGTAGCGTTCAACATTCTCATTTTCCACTATTTTATCCTTGAAAAGGGTTACAATATGCAAGGTTGTTATTCAAGAGGAAAAACAACCAACACAGCGTTAGATGGAAAGAAAAAAGGGTTATTGCAATAGAGTACAATAAGTGGAAAGACAGAGATTAGTAAGACATTATTAATCTCCCAAGCAAGTCGCCGTTTAATGTAGTGCTCACTATATATAGTTCTCTGTATTACGAAGTCCTTGTAGGAAAAAGGTGGTGTAGGGTATTTTATAGCACAATGCATACAAGGCAGAAAAGCCACAAAAACAGAAGGGGTTACTCGGTAGGGAAGAATTCGAAACGGAAACATTGCTAATAATGGGAATAGAAAAATGGTAATCAGGAAAACTGATTGGGATTGCATTTAAATTTATTTACAGATTAAAGTTGGCTGGAAAGCATGGAGCCAGAATGGAGTTCCATAAACAAGAAGTGCGAGAAAATAAATTTTTAGCATAGAAATTATGGCTACATCTCAACAGCTCGAGTGTAAATTGATAAGATCTTGACACCAGTCTGGTCAGTCAGTTAAGTGCCATACGTGATACACATTTGGGCAATCATGTCTCGAAAGAGACATGACTGACTGCACAAAAGATTATCCTGCAGTAGGTTGCCATTACATTCTGTGGTAGACTGGTTGCCAGCTAAAGCTATAGAACCCAATCTGTCCTGTTATTTGACCCATGGCTAGAGGATGAAGAGATGAATTATATTAATAAGTAGTAATTAGTTGGGGATCAGTTTATTACTTCATAACAATATAAAACTGATCCCCCATTTTATGCCCAGTAGAAGCCTTAATCATGTTTTCAACTATTATATTCAGTCAGTCAGTTAAGTGCCATATGTGATACACGCTTTGGGTGATCATGTCTCGAAAGAGACATGACTGACTGGGCAGAAGATTATCCCGCAGTAGGTTGCCATTGCTTCCTGTGGTAGACTGGTTGCCAACCAAGGCTATAGAATCCAATCTGTTCTGTTATTTAACACATAACTGGAAGGAAGAGACGGATTAATACCTTTCCCAAGGGTATTTGTGCATAAGTGAATACAATGAATTCAACTGGAATTCAAACTCAGTTCCTGAATTTCTCGTTCCGAGCCGATATCCACTACACAACAATGCACATCCAGTCTGGTACAACACTTAAATTCACAAAGTCTAGATACCATAGCGAAGAGCTCAGTCAAACAATTACTATGAAAGTATTAATAAACCTGATACAGAAAGGCAACCTTATGATGGTGCTAAAGTGACTGGAGCTGAGCCACCAGTTTAGGACTGATAATATTGCGGATTCTCCTTTAGATTTTATGAAGGTGTTCAAGGTAAATAGCAGGGGGAATGGTCCGTATGTGGCAGCAAATTTATAAGCACCAAAAAGTAAGTTAAGACTTCTTAACTTTTTCAGAAATTGAAAGTTTGGAGGATCATGTCTTCAGAAACACAAATGGGATCTGGAAATAAGAAAAATAATTTTCATCTCATTAAGTAAATTAACATATGTCAGTATTGTAATGGACACTGGCACAGAATCTCTGAAGAGTTGTGATTGCTTACATCCTGAAGAGGTGTGGCATTTACAAAAATAGTCAATTAATATTTGGATTCTGTTGGATAATCTCATTTGAAAGCAGCCAAAGAACACACGTGAACAAAAAGAAACTATAAGAATCCAATAAGAACTATGTTTGGCATCAATGTATCAGGAATTTTCTTTGATATCTGTTGCAGAAGTGACTTGTTCCATATTGGCTTTTACCGATAGAGCCAAAGAAGTTTCGTTTTATCTTACAACAAAATCGTATGCATCAAACAAGTGAGATATTTGGTTATGTTTGCAATTTGTTTTAGTTATTTTCTTCAGCAATTCTCTTAACATCTCAGAAAAATTCTTGGCAGTGTTTCAAGGAAAAAGAAATCCAACAATTTTAAAAAGTGCCCCACCAGTGAAATCAGGTGATTCTGCTGGACAAGCGCGATCAAGCTTTTGTGCATGTAATTGGCAATTATGAATCTATTTTGGATTCAAGTAAATTCAAATCTCAGAGCCAATGCACACAAACACATCAACAAACAAAACTAAAAAAAACAATATCCTTCAAGTGGAACGAGTTACGAAAACAACATGTGAACAACATCACTGATTCGAGACTAAAATGGAAAAATAGAATCCTCCCAGTTTAACTACATAAGTCTCTTCTCTCTCTAAATTTGTTCTTGTTTACATTCTTGCTTAACCCAAACTTGTGATGATGCAATTGGTTCTTAAATAAGCCCAAAAAGCACAATAATAAAACTATGGATTGATGAAGATCAGGTAGGTGGTTGTTTTTTTTTTTGTTTGTTTAGATTTTAAAACTGGGAAAAAGGAGAAAAGAAAAAGCAATGAAAAGAGGAATGAAAAATATGCAGGAAAATAATTGAATAAAAATAAAAAACAGGAATGAATGAAGAACAAAACAAACGAAAATGAAAGAAATTGAAAGAACAATTTGAGACAATGTTAGAGAAAATATTAAAAATAAAAGTTGAAAGATAAAAATCAAAGATAATAGAAAGGAAAAAATTGAGAGTTTGAAATTTGTTTAATGGCATATCAACCTCTGTAGGTTATTCAATGCCAAAAAGGTAGGGTCTTAAGGTTTTTTGCTTTTTTTTTAATGTTTGGTTATAGTGAGAAGGTTGATTTAGTCAGATTTTAAATGAATATTTTTTGTTCTTATTTTTTATTTTAGAAAACTGAAAATTTCTTTTAGTTTTGTATTAGATGTTTTGCTGAGAATAATTTTTTTCTTCAAAAATGTGTTACGGTAATAATTTTCTTCAAAAATGTATATTTTTATGTATATATTTCTAGAAAAGTGTATTTTTATACTTTCATAGTGTTTTATTTGCTCATAGATAGGACCCTAACAGGTGCTACCACTCCAGGTCAGGGTAGACCTTGGAACAACAGCAATTAAGAGGTGGTTCCATGCTTCTCACAACCTCCCAATCAGAGGCCTTGCTGCTGGATGCAGTTTACCATCATGCCCAGGACCAAAAAGAAAGAAAGGAAAAATTGAGTGAAAGAAGAATGAGAAGAAAAAGAATGAGTGCTGAAAGGAAATCTAATTTTCAGCGGAAAATATCAAATGTTTCAAAGAAAAATGTAGTTAGAAATTGAATAGAGGAAAGCAAACATAAATAAACAAACCAAGTAAGTAAGAATGTTTATTGGTATGGCAAAGGAAGCATTCCAGAAGTTGAGTAAAATATTAAGAAACAGGACAATTTTGCTAGAAACAAAGAAGAGAGTACTGGATTGCTATGTGATGTCATTTCTTCAATATGGCAGCGAATGTTGGACAACATCATCAAAGATGAAGGAAAAACTTGAAACAACTGAAATGTGGTTCTACAGAAGGATGCTGCAAATATTATGGACCAAGCATGTGTGTAATGATGAGGTTTTGGAAAGGATGGAAATGAAAAGTAAACTAATACTGAGCATCAGGTAAAGACAGGCTAAAGTTACTGGGACATGCAATGAGGAAAGAGGGCTTGGAGAACCTGATACTCACACTCCAGATAGAGAGAAAAAGAGACAGGGGAAAGCAGTGGATAACATTTTTGAAGGACCCAATCAGGTGGATGACAGAACAAGGGTTGCATGGTGTAACAGGAGAAGGCATGCTAAGCGCCACCAGGGATAGGGAGATGTGGAGAGCCATGACTGCCTATGTCCTGAAGGGACAGGACACATAAAACAAGAAGTAAACAATTTTATAAAAACTGAATAACGTATTATAATTGTTGTACAAGACAATGAAGAGACAGAAATCATCAGGAATGGTGAAGAGTGGAAAGGTTAAGTATGTTGCAACTTCAGCTGTTATATCACAAATATTATGTCCGGTGGAATGACTAAAAGACAAAACTTTATCCAAGTAATCAAGTCAATCAGTTTATCAGTCATTGATTGGTACGTGCAGGCATTGGGTATAGGACTGAAGAATCAAGTCAGCAACTTTAAGTCAACTTTATTGGAAAGCCATAAAGAACAAAAAATTCCACGGAAAAAATTTATTTGACAAGTTCATGAATAATAGTGTGATACCATAGTCCTTTGAATATTCATGACTGAAGTGATTATCTTAAGGAACAGTTGGATTGAGATAAAAACAAGGACAAAAAAATACTTGAAAATTCAATGTTTTTCACTCTTTGTCTTATGACATCAAAATAAGGAGAATGATCCAAGTGAGTACACCATGCTGTTTCCAAATTAAATTGCATCTTAGCAGCATGCAACTCTAAGATGCATCCCACAGATAATAATCAAGGGGGGGGGTTGCAGTTTGGGGAGTTTGGTGACTAAATGTAAGAGGTGATAACTGAATTCTCCTGCGACAAATCTACCATCCGCCCGTGTTTTGAATACTGTTGCCACATCTGGTGGGGTGCCCCTTCTATTCTCCTCGGGCTTCTTGACAAAATACAGCGAAGAATCTGTAACGTGATTGATATCAACTTGGCTGACCGCCAGCAGTCACTCTCTCACCAGCGTGATGTCGCTTCCCTGTGCCTCTTCTATAAATACTTTCATGACTTCTGCTCTGATGAACTTAAATCACTGGTGCCCCCTAGGTGTGAGTTTGCATGAGATACTAGATTGGCAACTAGGTCCCACCCTTTTATAGTGAAACCGATGAAATGTAACCACAATTTCTACTCCAACAGCTTCTTTTCTCGCACTTCCCACCTGTGGAATTCCCTTCCGCATACTTGCTTCCCCGACGGCTATAATTTCCAGGAGTTTAAATGTAAGGTCAATAGATACTCAACACACTAACCCTCCCATTCTCTCCAACTCTCCCCCTATGTACATCCTAACTTGTCTATCACCCTGTATAACCCCCTGCGCTATAGTGGCAGTGGAATACCTTGCTTGGGGTGACATGATTAAAAAAAAAAAATAATGTGTGACATGGTGCAGAGTGCTTTTGTCGGAAATAGGGTCTTCCATCAGCACCCAGGGCTGCACTGTCTCCTAAAGGTACTTGATTGGAGCCTATGTGTTGGATCTGTGGCTCTCACCAACAAATTCAGGAGTTATTTTCTTATCAGAATGATCAGAGTGAGTATTTCAAGCTGCCATTCTCTCATAATCACCACTAGACTCATCCAACTCTTTCCAAACTCTTAGATTGACATTGAAACACTCTTGAATGCTCATATGGAAGCTTTTGGCATTATTGTGAAGCAGTACACCATGCTGTTTCCAAATTGAATTGCATAGTCATGGTGCTCTTTTTCTTACAGATGGCGCCCAACCGATTCTGCTATAATGCGCAGTCAACAAAGTAAAAAACAATGCACATGTGTAAAATTAAAATATAAAACAGCTACAATTTAGACATCGCACACTGTATATTATTTCCAGTAAATGACAGTTTCCTATTTTCCCCCAAATGGGCCAGCACAGCCAGTCAACAGCAAGGCACCAATAAAAGTGTTAATTAATATATGTTGATAAATTTGAAGATGAAGATAGATCAACCTTAATTATCATTTTTTTTCTCTATTTGAAATCTACCTTCAATTCTTCTGAAGAAATGTCACACATATTTTATCATCTATTATTCTTTCCTGCTGCCACATCTGGTCTGGTAATTTTACTATATATGTAAACATTCTTGATAAACTCTAAGGAAGAATTTGCTATGTTATTGGTCCTAACCTGACATCTTGACTTTAGTCATTTACCCACCACCATAACACAGCTTACCTGTGGCTTTTCTATAATCATTTTCATAGAAATTGTTCAGGCGATCTTTCCTCCTCAGTCTTTCGGATTCAAGATTTTGAACTCAGTACTTAAAGGCAGCAAATTCTAGTTGAATTCATTGCATTCACACACATGCAAATACCTGAGGAAAAGGTGTTAATAAATCTCTTCTCGTGTTGGCTATGGGTTAAATAGCAGGACAGATTGGGTTCTTTAGCCTTGGTTGGCAAACAGACTACTGAAAAAAAACAGAAAATCTTCTGCCTAGTCAGTCATGTCTCAAAAGAGACATAGTCACTCAAACGTGTATCATGTATGGCACTCAACTGACTAGTTTGGTAACTGATATGTCCTGGAGAAGGATATATATATATGTTATTCAAAGTAGCTAAGCAGTTTTGGAAAATGTCATTGGGTAGGACAAACTAGCAAGTAGCCGTAATGGACAGTATTCGTCATAGTCATATGCAGTATGCTGGGACATAGGCTTTTGCAATAGCCGTAGACCTATAGCCGTCCTTGACTTAGTCTGTATTTATGGCAGACACCAGCCAGTCATATTACTGTGAGGGGGAACCAAGGTGTATGCATATTCATTACATCTGTAACTACGTTTCATTATTTTACTGTTGAAATTGCTAAATGTAACTCTAAGTTCTATGCTAATAGTTTCTTCTTATTTACGGAACTCTTTTTTCTTCCTTACCTGTGCAAATTAATTCAAACAAAATGAATAAAGTCTTCCTAGGATCTTTTATACCTTCCCTGAACACATATACATCGTCTCTTGGTGTTGTTTTTCTCTTCTGACCACAATTTGCTTTACGCTTTGGACTGATGGATCCAATTTGTTCCTTAACCTTGATGACAAGACTAACAGTTGAAAGGCTGACACCAACAATATCTGCGATCTCTCTGAAAGCCTTGCTAGCTTTAAAATCTTCATGTTTCCTTGGAGTAATGTCCATCGCAGGACAACTAATCGACAGTCAAGACAGTAGTGTATGGTTGTGATAAAACTCTGACACATTCATGGATGAGGCAATATTTTTCAACGCCAAATAAATTAAACCATACATCCCAAAAATAGGTTCATATTACTGCACATCACTACAAATGACTTAATTTGAGGAAAAAACAGAAATCAATTACACCTTGTCACTCCAGTTGGTCTAAACCTGACCATATGGTAAAAAATGGTAAACTAAAGCAGTTGTCTCAATTAATTTGCACAAGAGTTTATCTTAAAAAAATTAGACGCGATGTCAGTTGTCATAATTTTGTCCCCTTGATTCCAGTTCTTTGATTACCAGTTAAAGTTACATCAGTAACTTTTTCCAGTTGCTTTTACACTCACTAACCCCATGTCGCTTGTCTCTAAGATAATCTTAAAACTTGACCCTCACAAAGCGAGCGGTGGTGACGGAATCCCAACCATAGTCTTAAAGAAATGTGCCCCTGAACTCTCCTCTATCCTTTCTAAGCTCTACAACCTCTGCCTATCTGCTTCCTGCTTTCCTGCCTGTTGGAAATCTTCCTCTATAGTTCCTATATTTAAAAACACTGGAGAACCCTCTGACCCTGCAAATTACCGCCCTATCAGCCTTCTTCCGATCTTTGGCAAAGTGTTCGAAGCCATTATCAACGCCGAGGTGGTTCAGCATCTCACAGCACACAGGCTCCTCTCGGACAAGCAATATGGTTTCCGCTTCACCAGGTCTACTGCTGATATGCTAACGACCATCACCGAGTACATATACCAGGCACTCGACAGGAATGGCGAAGCTCGAACCGTTGCATTGGATATATCTAAGGCGTTCGACAGAGTTTGGCATGCTGGCCTTCTATGTAAACTGCGGAGCTATGGTATAACTGGACATTTGTTTCAACTAATCCAGTCATTCCTCTCTAACCGCACAATGAAAGTGGTATTAAACGGACATGCCTCTCAGAACTACCATACAAACGCAGGTGTCCCCCAAGGCTCCATCTTAGGTCCTACACTCTTCCTGATATATATTAATGATCTCCCTGATTCCATAAGAACCCAAATAGGTTTGTACGCCGATGACACCACAGTTTACTCTCGCCTCCAACAAAAATCTGGTGTAGGCGTCAAAGCTAAACTTGCAGCCGAGATTGAAAAAGACCTCCAATCCATATTGGACTGGGGTAAGAAATGGCTAGTAAATTTTAATGCTTCTAAAACGAAGCTACTGTCAATTAACCATCATCGACAATCTCACCTACCTCCCATTAGCATGGACCAGGCTTGCCTCCCAGAGAGTAAAACACTACGCCTCCTTGGTCTCACACTTTCAGCGGACCTCAAATGGAATGACTATATTGAATCCATTGCTAAATCCGCTGCTATGAAAGTCGGTTCTCTGTGTAGGGCCCGGAAGTTTTTTCCGTCTAAATCTATCCTGCACATTTACAAATCTACCATCCGCCCGTGCATTGAATACTGCTGCCATATCTGGTCGGGTGCCCCTGCTGTTCTCCTCGGGCTTCTCGATAAGGTTCAGAGGAGGGTCTGTAATGTGATAGATACTGACTTGGCAGACCGCCTGCAGTCTCTCTCCCACCGGCGAGACGTGGCTTCGCTGTGTCTCTTCTATAAATACTTTCACGGCTTCTGCTCCGATGAACTTAGATCACTGGTGCCCCCTAAATACGAATTTGCACGAGATACTAGATTAGCAACTAGATCCCACCCTTTTACAGTGAAATCGATAAAATGCAGCCGTAACTTCTACTCCAACAGTTTCTTTCCTCGCACTTCCCGACTGTGGAATTCTCTTCCAAACGATTGCTTCCCCGACGGCTACAATCTCCAGGAGTTTAAATGTAAGGTCAATAGACACCTCCTAACACACTAACCTGCTCCCATTCTATCAAACACTCTTCACATCTGCCCGACACTCATCCTCGCTATCCTTACTCATCTGTCACCTTTCTCCTGACATTCCCTATGTCTATCCACTCCTTCTCTTTACCTTCCCCTATGTAGCCCCATGCGCAATAGTGGCAGTGGAATGCCTTGCTTGGGGTGAGATGATTAAAAAAAAAAAAAAAAATGTATATTAGTAACTTTTACCACCTTACTTGATTGATAATTTGTATTGTTTTGCATTAACTTTCGTCTTACTTTTTTTTTAATTGTTTTAATAGTAATTATTGTTATATTAAACATACGATGGCAGAACAAAGAAGAATTGACAGAGATTTAGGAAATAAATAATTTTATAAACAAAAAATCAATGTCTCATTGAAAGAAAGACATAAGTAGAGTCATAAAAGATGTCCATGAAGTTGTACGTTAGTTGAAGGAGGGTGAGTTGTGAATTACTGTGGTGATAGTATTTGGCGGGTATTATTGTCAATGGGCATTGTGAATTGTGGCTGGTGCACAAGCCAACTGCTGAAGAAGTACTTCTGATGGGTTTTTAAATCATTTTTTAAACTCAGATCAGCATCATTTTTTCTCTTTGTTTTGTTAGGTGAGAGTAGGTGCTATTATTGAAAATTCTGGATTGTATTTTCTTTGGGTATGTAAGTAAAACAGAAGCTATATGTGGAGAATATGCAAAGCTAACAAAGATTTTAGTTTAACATTGGGTTTGTGGGTGTTCACATCTGGTTGGTGATAGAAATTTGTCTAACATGAATCAGAAGAACACCTGGTTTCAGGAAGATTACAACATTGTTTTAAATGTTTTTTTTACAAAACAAGATTGGGGTCTCATTGATGAGTATACTCTTACAAGTGGGGCTTTGCTGTCAAAAGTGATGGCAAAATATTTATACTGATATGCTGGTTAAAATGATGGGAACATATATTCATGTACCTACTATTGAGTATCTTACATTATGACATAAGAAAAAAAATCTAAACCCCTGACCATCAGTATATATATATATATATATATATATATATATTGAGCTCTCTAGAGAAGAAAATTTTTAAAAACAGTTTCCACTTCTGCAATATATGCATGACTCTTCAGAAATGAATAGACTTCTTTCTATGACTGGCATGTGTATATGTTGCTTATATACAACACGTTAAAATTTCCCTTCTCTGATTCCATGCGCCTATGGCTTAAAGGGTACCGACTCCAGCAGACACCAAATCGGTCAAGTTTCGATCCAGGCCAAAAGCAAGTGGATGTATCAAGCCACACTGATGAGCTGTGATACAGCGAAACAGGCTTGTATGTACATGACTAATATATATATATATATATATATATATATATATATATATATACACACACACAGTCTTTGTTATAATTGAGAGGATATATTCAAGGTCAATAGACACCTCCTAACACACTAACCTGCTCCCATTCTATCAAACACTCTTCCCATCTGCCCAACCCTCATCCTCGCTATCCTTACTCATCTGTCACCTTCCTCCTGACATTCCCTATGTCTAACCACTCCTTCTCTTTACCTTCCCCTATGTAGCCCCATGCGCAATAGTGGCAGTGGAATGCCTTGCTTGGGGTCAGATAATTAAAAAAAAAAAAATATATATATATATATTCTTCACTACTCAACAAAATAATTATCTAAAAAATATAAATAATAAGGTATTGTTAAAGAGCAAACATGTGGTAAAAACTTTCATAACTTGTAGTAAAGAGAATGAACTTGGCTAATGCTGCCTCCCCTCCCTATTGTCCTTCTCTCCATGAGTGTGACAGGAGGGATATATATATATATATATATATATATATGTATATATATATACATACATGCACACACACATATTTGCACAATGGTCTTTATTATAGTAGAAAGGATTTTTATTCCTAATTAGGGTTCATCTATGCCTTACATTTAACAAAATCACAGATTCAATCAATTTACCCATTTTTTTTCTTCAACAATACAAATTTGAATTTTCCTGAAATGTTTAACATTACAAATGTGTATTGCAATTTCTCACCCAAGATAAATACATGTTCAATATCTAAAAATAAGATAATATTCACTATCTGACCAAATTTGTTTGAAATATAAAATAGACAGGTAGTCTGGGCTCTCTAGCCTTTAGTGGCAACCACTCTTAGAGAAGAAAAACTTTTAATTTCAAATCACAAAGAAGGCAATGAAAAAACTATCTTTCATGATATTAAAGACATACAAACTGAAGAGAGCACCACGTGTATCCTGAAACGTCATGGGATTTCATTTTTAATTCAAATGAGAGATAAACATGGTTTCATTTTACTTGTTTCCTTCATGTTTTTTTAGAATATTTAATTTTTCAAACTGAACAATTTTGGCACAAGGCCTAAGAAGATGTTGGAGGTAGGCTGGTTAACACTTTTTTTATGTGCCATGTCCCTTCAAGATGTAAGTGATTATGGACTTCCACTTGCTCCTGTCCCTCTTAATATTTTTCCTCTTGGGATCTCTCCCAAACCTCACTCTACCATCTGTTTGCTTAAACCCATCAAATGTCTCATGATGCTTTCCCATGTCTCTCTTACCCACTATCTGAACTGTGAGTATTAGATTCTCCAAACCCCCTTTTCTTATTATGTGTTCCAGAAACCTTAAATGTCTCTTCCTGGTGCTCAGTAAGTTTTCTTCTCATTTGTATCCTCTCCAACACCTTGTCTTTGCTCATATGTTTAGTCTATGATATCCTCAGGATCCTTCTGTAGAATCACATTTCGTTTGCTTTGAGCTTTTCCTTCATCCTTGAAGAGCCCATCCAATATTCGTTGCCATATAGACGAACAGATATCACATAGCAGTTTTCAAAACTAATTATCCTATACCTAGCTAAGTAGAATTATAACCCTTCCGTGCATTACAATGTACCCATTCACCACAAGAATTCATCTCTCTTCATTCAAACTGACATGTACCACAGTACCACATATAAACAGGGAACCTACAAAGACCCATGATATAAAATCTTAAAAATAGTAAACTTTTCTTATTCGACTGTCCGTGTTGAGAGATACAGATTTTGTTTCTCTTATTCATCAAACTGTATAAAATAAGAACAAGAGCTACTTTCCTAGATTTGGTAAGCAGATAAAGAATAATCTCCTGGGGTGGATTAATTAAAGGGTTGAATGTATCATAATATAAACAATATAACCTGTTGTTAATGAAAATCTACCCCACAGCTGGGATAAAACCTGCATCTTATTACCTAGGTAAACTATCATTTTTATCAGGCATGCTTTACTGTTCAGCTGTGACAGTCATTACAGCAAGCTTAAATCATCATCGTCATCATCCCTCAACTGTTTTAATTGTTAAGGAAGGGGGTGACCTGAGGGCAGAATAAACAGATTTTGATCCTTCTTCCTCGTGATTCTTTCAGATAGCTTGGTGGTGCCCTTCTCCTCTGCAATCTCTTGATCACCAACTAAAGACCATGGGATATGTTGTGGGTTACTCTCATTCCATGTACTGACCAAAGGTCTTCTAATTCAGAGTTGTTCTACTAGAGCAGTTGTCACTCAAGGCATTAGGACATAGACTGCTCTGCTATTTAACCCATAGATGGGGAAGAAGTGATGGATTCATACCTTTTCCAAGGATAAGTTAACGTAATAAACTGGAATACAACCTCAGCTCTTTCAGTCCTCAATCCGAAAAGCTATAATGTTCCTCTACATTTGCTTTTATTATTATTATTTTTATTATTATATAACTTAATATCTGAACTGGAATTGTCCACTAAAAATACACAGAACTATTGTTTCTTATGAAAGAGTCAGAATATATTGGCAATACATGTTCAATGAAGCAAGTTCTATTTTTTTTTTTTACATATTTTTTTTTAAGTCATTTTACCAAAAATGTCTCTGAAGTTAAGCTTTCAGATTGATTCTAGGCTTGTTTTTGCTTTAATTGATCTTGGCAATTCATTTTCCATGTAAATACAACACAAGATCTTTTCATCTCCTGATGTGCCCAAAAAGAAATTAAGTTGAAGCAATCAGTAAATTAACAAGCCTGGAAGAGAGTTTTTAATCATCAACATCTTACTGTTTGTTGTTCCCAAATTTTCTTCTGCCTATCAATGGGCAAATGAAAGATGAAAGTTCTCAAAACCAGTTCTTACAAAAGATGCATATTCAGAAACAAAACAGCTCCTCGCTTCATAAAAATGTTTTATTGGCTCAAGTCTTGAATTATAAAACATTGTTATTGTCTTGATGGAAATGATTGATTACTAAATGCTACAGGCAAAACAAAATTGATGAATCCATTTCAACCAAGGCTAACTGTATACAATCAGCATGAATAACTTTGGCAAAGGCATGAATCCAATTCTCTTTGTGCTCTGTCTCATCACCAGAGATCTTGACAAAAATCTCACTGACATGCCATAATCGTTGACAGTAAAGCGAGTGAATGAATGAGGATTTGAGAAAATCTCTCCAATCATCATCTTCATCATCCTCACTACCATGACTTGGGGGGGGGGTTAGGGTTAGGGTTGCTGGGGGTGGTTTTAGGGTTGCTGCTCAGCTGATTACTTAACCAGTTTTTTTTCCAGATATCTGGGTTATGAGCTGGAAAAGTATTCTTTCATCATGAGTGAGATGTCTAGCAAGGAGGGATGGGCTTTGCTAGTTCTTCAGGAAGGGAAAACCAGGTGGAGCCCGTCCCTCTTACTAAGTCAAACTACAGCCAAATGCCTTTAGACCTGAAGGCCTCCCTTGGTCCTAGATTCGTGTTTGTTGATCTCATCAGGGGAACCTGCCATCCTGTGATGCTGTATAACCACCATGCTGGCTGCACATGTAGCTATAGAGCTCTGCCTACTTAGATGGTCATTTTACACAATAAGAACATTCATCTGCTCTTTGATAGGACTTGTTTTTAATCTTGCTAGATGCCTAACCATTCTCTTCACTAAAAAATCCTGATGGGAGAACCAGTTTAGTAGCTGATGACCCAACCATGTAGCAGGTAGTACTGGGTTACACAGTACCAGTAACAGTTGTACAGTGACCTGATATAAATCCTTCTAGTAGACTTACCTCTTAGTTAAGTGTCATATATCATACAAACTTGAGCAATCATCTTTCTTTCAATTCATTACAGACTATGTAGAAGATTTTCTCACAGCAGGCTGCCATTTTTTTGTGGTAGACTGGTAATTACCTAAGAGTAATAAAACCAGTTTGACTTGATATTCAACTTACAACTGAAAAGAGAAAGATAGTGTGATATCCCGGAAGGGGATAAACAGAGAAAGAATAGTGCAAGAAATAATTCTTAACACTGAGGATATATGAACAGGAAATTATTATACCTCAGTACAATAAACCAAATACACATACACCAATGAACAGTTAACAAGAATAACAATCAAGAAGGCAATGTCTCTGTATAGGATGTATGCGTCCGTCTTGAGAAGAAGGCTTCCATCTAGTGACGTCTGACTCTCGTCTAAGACCGATGGCTCTCAACTAAAGTCAATGACTCTTGTATAATCACGATCACTCTCGTTTCATGACGAACACTCTCGATCACTCCCATGTAATGACAAAGACTCTTGATCACTCCCGTGTAATGAAAAAGACTCTCGTATAGTCACAAACACTCTGTAGTTCATTCTAGTCCCGGTCTTTTATAACCCGGGCCGTACCCATTCCTGGGTAAGACAGGATATTTCTCTTCAACAGATAGATTCATACCTTTCCCAAGGGTATTTGTGTATAATTGAATGTAATAAACCTGATTGCAATTTGAATTTGATTCTGATTTCACATTCTGAGCTGATATCCATTACACCACAACGCACATCTTTAGTGATAGTAAAAAGGCCATAATGGCCATTTGTTATCAGGACAGGGGAATAGTAAGAATGAACAGGTTTTGGGAAATATTATTATTTTTCTGGTAATCAGGATGAAAAATATGATATAAAAATATAAAAATATGATATAAAAATATAAAAATATGATATAAAAATATAAAAATATGATATAAAAATATAAAAATATGATATAAAAATATGATATAAAAATATAAAAATATGATATAAAATATAAAAATATGATATAAAGATATAAAAATATAAAAATATGATATAAAAATATAAAAAATATGATATAAAAATATAAAATATGATATAAAAATATAAAAATATGATATAAAAATATAAAAATATGATATAAAATATAAAAATATAAATATAAATAAAAATATAATTATAAAAATATAAAAATATGATATAAAAATATAAAAATATGATATAAAAATATAAAAATATGATATAAAAATATAAAAATATGATATAAAAATATAAAAATATGATATAAAAAATATAAAAATATGATATAAAAATATAAAATATATGATATAAAGAAATAAAAATATGATATAAAAATATAAATATGATATAAATATAAAATATGATATAAAAATATAAAATATGATATAAAAATATAAAAATATGATATAAAATATAAAAATATGATATAAAAATATAAAATATGATATAAAAATATAAAAATATGATATAAAAATATAAAAATATGATATAAAAATATAAAAAATATGATATAAAAATATAAAAATATGATATAAAAATATAAAAATATGATATAAAATATAAATATAGTATAAAATATAAAAATATGATATAAAAATATAAAAATATGATATAAAAATATAAAATATGATATAAAAATATAAAAATATGATATAAAAATATAAAAATATGATATAAAAATATAAAAATATGATATAAAAATATAAAAATATGATATAAAAATATAAAAATATGATATAAAATATAAAAAATATGATATAAAAATATAAAAATATGATATAAAAAATATAAAATAAATTATAAAAATATAAAAATATGATATAAAAATATAAAAATATGATATAAAAATATAAAATATGATATAAATATATAAAAATATGATATAAAAATATAAAAATATGATATAAAAATATAAAAATATGATATAAAAATATAAAAATATGATATAAAAATATAAAAATATGATATAAAAATATAAAAATATGATATAAAAATATAAAAATATGATATAAAAATAAAAATATGATATAAAAATATAAAAATATGATATAAAAATATAAAAAATATGATATAAAAATATAAAAATATGATATAAAAATATAAAAATATGATATAAAAATATAAAAATATGATATAAAAATATAAAAATATGATATAAAAATATAAAAATATGATATAAAAAATATAAAAATATGATATAAAAATATAAAAATATGATATAAAAATATAAAAATATGATATAAAAAATATAAAAATATGATATAAAAATATAAAAATATGATATAAAATATAAAATATGATATAAAAATATAAAAATATGATATAAAAATATAAAAAATATGATATAAAAAATATAAAAATATGATATAAAAATATAAAAATATGATATAAAAATATAAAAATATGATATAAAAATATAAAAATATGATATAAAAATATAAAAATATGATAAAAATATAAAAATATGATATAAAAATATAAAAATATGATATAAAAATATAAAAATATGATATAAAAATATAAAAATATGATATAAAAATATAAAAATATGATATAAAAATATAAAAATATGATATAAAAATATAAAAATATGATATAAAAATATAAAAATATGATATAAAAATATAAAAATATGATATAAAAATATAAAAAATATAATTATAAAAAATATACATAGTTATAATGTGAGGATGCTTAGTGCAAAGAAAGGCATTTTTGGCAAGCAGGTTTTTTGTCAAAGTGCTGGATATTGAGACAGAATTAATGCAGAGAAGTTTGTCACTTAACTGAGTAGAGTTATGCTAATTTTGAAGTTTCATGAATGCATTATTGTGATGTCTTCACTCTTCAGTAGTTTTGTTTCATCTTATATATTCTTATATATAAATATATCATTCCTTCAGTAATGAATAAAGACACTCTTAGCTTCTGGCATATATTTACATGGCATATCACACACTAAAAGTCTGCCTCCTTCTACTGAGCCCCCATAGCTGATGTCAATTCAGTCGGGTTTCAATCCTGGATAAAAATAATCGGATGGCTAACCATACTGTTGAGTTGTGATAAAGTGAAACAGATTGTGTTGTGGAGTTATTTTTGCAGGGGAGGCTAGTATTTGTGCTAAAGTCGGTTCTAATAGGCTCGAAGTACAAAACGTTAGGAACTTGATATAATATGTATTATGTAGTGTAATCTTGCCAGGTTGCTGACTACTTTCGTATTCGGCTAACTGTCAACTACTATCATCTATTATTGACTGACCCTCATTCCTCTTACTACTCCTACTTAATTTAGGTGGGAGAGTCTATTCACTATAGAATAGGTGTGTTTTACCATAACAGTGGATGACTATATATATACTGTCATCCACTGTTATGGTGAAACACACCTATTCTAGTGGGGAGTGTTATAGTGAAACATATGGTGTTGGAACAGGTTTCAATCTTGGGTTAAAAAGCAATCGGATGTCTAGCCATATTGATGAGTTGTGATACAGCAAAACAGATTTGTCTGCAGGTAACTATTTACACTCTCACACCTTGGTTGAGCACTCTGGAAGAATGGTAGACTTTGAAAAAACAGTAGCTACTCTAGCACCTACACATCGCTTGTTTAGTAATGAATTAGAGCACTCTGGCTATTGGTGTATGATACATCATACACTAAAAAAGTCTGCCTTTTTCAATCCTGGGTTCAAAAGCAATCGGATGTCCAGCCATACTGATGAGCTGTTATACAGATTTGTCTGCAAATAACTGTACATATATATATATACACACACACACACACATATATATATTTCGCATACAAATTCACTCTTTTATCTTTGGAGAATAACCATTTCTACAGGCCCTTTAAAAGCCTGTTACATCGGCTCCAGGTAAGATATTATGAACAAAATTCTTGTGTGACCTGAAGTAAATTTTTAGAAAAATGGGTAGAGACAAAAATTAGGGGAGAGGGTAGAATAATGTGTAACTGGAAGGAAGTAGATCAGGCAACATGCATAAGAGTTCAAGTTTAAATGGGAATCATAATCCAAAGGGGGATCATGTGTGTGAAATTAAATTAAATTAAATTCTAACCAGCACTAATTCAGTCAAGTTAAAATTTAATATAACAATTAAATGGAAAGGGAGATAAACAAGATGACAATTAGAAAGGGGAAAGTTTTAGATTTAAATTACCAGCTCACAGAAATAGGGTGGAATAGAAGAAGGAATTAAGAGAGATAGTTAATCCCATCAAAGACAAAATTACTATCGGAACATGCAACGTCAGGACACTCAACTAGAGAATGTCAAGCAGGAAATGAACAGACTGAATATCAACATCCTAGGCATATGTGAAACAAGATGGCCTAATAACGGAGATTTCAGTAGCGACACCCACAGGATAATATATGCAGGAGGTAAAAAAAATGAAAAAGGGTTCGGTTTAAAACTAAACAAACAAATGAAGAGATGTGTACTTGGATACTGGCAACTATCAGAGAGAGACCTCTTGGTTAAAATGCAGGGAAGGCCCTTCAATATAGCTATTATAGTAGTTTATGCGCCGACAACTCAAAGTTCGGACAATGAAATAGAATCTTTCTATTCAATACTGGACAGTGCCAAGGCTCAGTGCAAAAGCCAAGAAATTAGGATTATAATGGGGGACTTAAATGCCAAGGTAAGTGAAGATAGAGAAGGGGACACAAACGGTAACTTTGGACTAGGAGAGCATAACGGACGAAGAAAAAAATGGATCCAATGATGCTCATCCAATGACCAGGTTATTACTAACACCTGGTTCCAAGAACACCCACAACGTTTATGAGAAGCCCAGGAGGCGACACGAAGAACCAAATAGACTACATAACTATAAACAAGAGATTCAGGAATGCAGTGATCCAATGGTTCTAGAGAATGAGCACACCCTGCAGAAAGAATACAATAATAGCATGAGAAAGAAATATGAAGAACAAATTGGAAAAGGGCACTCAAAATGGGATTCACTAAAAGAAGCGATAGTGACCTCAGCAAACAACATAGCCCCAAAGGAAATCAGACGCAGAAGAAAAAACAAGTGGATGACAGAAGAGAGCCTCCACATGATGCAAAGGTGACAAAAAATAACGCCAAGACATGGAGCAGAGTACAAGAAACTTCACAGGGAGATAAGGAACAAATGCAGACAAGCCAAAGAGGAATGGCTCAAAAACAAATGCGCAGAAGTAGAGAGACTGAGCAGGACCAACAAAGCAGAGATCCATAAAGAGATAAGAGAACTAACAGGACAAAAAAACCTGCTCCTCAACAGGATACATAAAATCCAAGGAAGGAACAATCATATTAGAGAAAGAGGAAATACTCCAGTGATGGGAAGAATATATAAAGTATCTTTTTTGTGACAAGAGAGAACAACCGAGAATACACAAGGAGATGGATGGACCGTAAATACTGAAATCCGAAGCTGCAATGGCCAAAATAAACATTAACAAAGCACCTGGCCCAGATGGCATAGTGATACAGCTGTTGACAGCCTTAGAAGAATATGGCACAGAAAAAATTACCGACATAATAAACAAAATTTATAACAGCGGAATAATACCAGACGACCTATGCAAGTAGATATTTATAGCACTGCCGAAGAAACCTGGTGCAAACGAGTGTGAACTACACAGAATTATCAGCTTAATGAGTCACATTACAAAACTGATTGTCAGAATTCTGATGAATAGAGCAAGAAGCAGAATCAGGCCAGAGATAGGGCAGGAACAGTGCAGGTTCGTCAAAGACACTGGAACAAGGAATGCCATATTCATGATGAGGATGCTCTCTAAAAGGGCATTACAAATAAAGAAAGACTTGTACCTATGCTTCATTGACTACACAAAAGCATTCGACAAGATACGACACAAAGAACTGGAGATGCTCGGCAACCTCGACATTTTCGGGAAAGACATAAGAATAACCAAGAATATCTACTGGCAGCAAACGGCCTGCATACGGACAGGTAACAATCTCAGTAGATACACAAAGATAGAAAAAGGTGTAAGACAAGGATGTGTCTTTTCACCAGATTTGTTCAACCTATACAGCGAGAATATTTTTAGGAACCTAGATAACATGCCAGGATTTGTTATTGGAGGCCACAACCTGAACAACATAAGGTATGCGGACGATACAGTGCTGATTGCGGACACGGAAAGGAAACTATAAAACCTCATACAGAAAGTAGCAGTGGAGAGTGACAAAAAGAGACTAAAAATAAACTTTAAGAAAACTGAGTGCATGGTCATCAGCAAATGATACAACCCAAAATGCCAAATACAGGTGGGAGAAACCAGAATCAAGCAAGTACAAAACTTTAAGGACCTAGGAAGTGTTCTAAAAGGAGATGGAAAGTGCGACATGGAGATCCAAAGGCCAATTGGCATAGCAAATGACACATTCCAGAAGATGAGCAAAATACTAACACACAGGAAAATCTCAATAGAAACAAAGAAAAGAGTGCTGGACTGCTCCGTGTTGTCAGTTCTTCAATACAGCAGTGAATGCTGGAAAATATCAAAAATGAGGACAAAACTGGAAGCGGCCGAAATGTGGTTCTACAGAAGGATGCTACAGATATCCTGGACTGAGCATGCAAGCAACGATGAGGTGTTGGAAAGAATGGCAACAAAAAGGAATTTGATACTGAGCATCAAGAAGAGACAACTGAAGTTCCTGGGACACGCAATGTGGAAGGAGACCATGGAAAACCTGATACTGACTGCTCAGATAGAAGGAAAGATAACATATTTGCAGGGTCTGATCAGGTGGATGATGGAACAGGGGTTGCCAGGAGTAACAGGAGCAAACATACTAGAAGCCACAAGGGATAGGGAGACATGGAGAACTAGGATCGCCTACGTCCTAAAGGAACAGGGCACATAGAAGAAGAAGAAGTTAATCCCAAATTACCAAATCTTTTCTTAGATTTATTACATACATACATATATATATATATATATATAGTCAGGAATCAGAGATTCCTGATGATATATATATATATATATATATATATATATGTGTGATACAGCAAAACAGATCTGTCTGCAGATGACTATATATATATATATATATATCTATCCTGCACATATATAAATCTACCATCCGACTGTGCATTGAATACTGCTGCCACATCTGGTCGGGTGCCCCTGCTATTCTCCTCGGGGTTCTTGACAAAATACAACAGAGAGTCTGTAATGTGATTGATACCGACTTGGCAGACCGGCTGCAGTCTCTCACTCACCAGTGCAACGTGGCTTCCCTGTGTCTCTTCTATAAATACTTTCATGGCTTCTGCTCCAATGAACTTAGATCACTGGTGCCCCCTAGTTATGAATTTGCACGAGATACTAGATTAGCAACTAGATCCCACCCTTTTACAGTGAAACCGATAAAATGTAACCGCAATTTCTACTCCAACAGTTTCTTTTCTCACACTTCCCGACTGTGGAATTCCCTTCCACATGATTGCTTCCCCGATGGCTACAATCTCCAGGAGTTTAAATGTAAGGTTAATAGACACCTCCTAACACACTAACTCGCATCCATTCTTTCAAACACTCTTCCCATCTTCCCAACCCTCAGCCTCACCCATCTATCACTCTCCTTCTGACATTTCCTATATCTAACCACTCTTTCTCTTTACCTTCCCCTATATAACCCCATGCTCAATAGTGGCAGTGGAATGCCTTGCTTGAAGTGAAATGATTAAAAAAAAATTAAATTAAAATATATACACACACACACAAGGACAGACTAAAATGAAAAAAATTCCAAGAAAAAGTAAATGAGGAAGAAAAAGACCAAATATAAAGTCTAAGAAAACATAAGAATTGTCATCAGCAAGAGAGATAGCATAAAGCATGATCTCCAAATCGGTGATGCTATAACAAGTAAATACAGAACCAGAAAAATGTCTAAAAAAATTATGGAAAATTAATAAAAAGTTAAAGTTATTATTAACACTAGATTCTCACTATCCACATCTTTGGATAAATATTATCCAAACGTTTTGACTGTGGTGCCCTCCAGCCTTCAAGTTTATATCAATCCATGGAGCTGAACCTTTTATCTAATCTCAGTGGGGTAGATTTCTTGTTACACTGCCCAAGTCTAGTAATATCTCATTTAATTCTTATATTTAATACTGCTAGGTTATTTCTTCAACTGTTTTTACTGAGCCCTTATACACGCTACTTAGCCTAGGAATTAGATTCCCAATTACTATGTCATCAAGTTTATGAACCAATGCTTTTCATCCACAAGTCTTTTGGCCTGTAAATCAATTCTGCAAAGAGACCATGGAACCTTAAACCTAAGCTTATGTGTGCTGCTGCTTGTCAGGGCTGACTGTACTCACTGGAGTTTTTCTCTTTTTATTATCATTGCCACTATTTGTCTTTCTTTCATTCAAACAGGGAGTTATTTTCACTGAGAATATCCTGAAAATTATTTTTTTTTTTTTAATCATTTCACTCCAAGCTAGGCAGAAATGCCACTGATGTGCAGGGGGCTACATAAATGTAAAAAGATTACTTAGAAAAGAGTGAGGAGTACAACCTAGTTAGAAAGGAACAATAGAGTTGAGAAAGCAGGTGCGATGACAGATACATAGGTGGAGAGAAAGGGAAGGTTATACGGGGGTGGGGAGAGAGCCAGTGGTTAGTAGATGAGTATTGACTTTGCATTTAAATTTCTGGAGGTTGTAGCCATCAGGAAAGCAAGAATACGGGAACGAGTTCCACAGGCGGGAAATGCGAGAGAAGAAGCTGCAGGAGTAGAATTGTCGTATGCATTTGGCTAACCTGACTGTGAATGGGTGGGACCCAGTTGCCAGTCTGGTTGCACGAGTAAACACCTGTTGAGGAGGCATCAGTGACTTAAGTTCGTCTGAGCAGAAGCAATGAAAGTATTTATAGAACAGACAAAGGGAGGCCACATTTCGACAATGGGGAAGTGGCTGCAGTTGAGCTGCCAGATCAGTTTGAACAAACATTAAAATACCAACAAATCTCAATTAGACTGTGAGAATTGTTTGATGAATCAGGCTTTAGAAAAGTATCTATTTAAATAAACTTTCCATTGAGACGTTAATGTTGACTGTCATAGATTGACACAGATTATCACCAGATTTTAAGTCAAGTCAATCTGCGGATGGTGAAATCAATTATAATATAGAAGAATCTTCACATGTCTCAAAACATTTTTTTGAAAATTGATGCCCTGTTTTAAAAGCCTAAGTTTGAGTTTTGTTTAACGACATATCAACACCTCTCTCAGTTATTTAATGCCAAAAAGGTGGGGTTTTAATGTTCCGTTATAGTGAGAAGGTTGATTCAGTAAGATTTTAAACAAAACTTGTGTTTTTTTTTTATTTTAGAAAACTGAAAATGTTGTCTAATTTTGTATTCAAAAATGTTTTGCTGAGAATAATTTTGTTCTTCGAAAATGTGTGATGGTAATAATTTTTTTTCAAAAATGTATTTTTGGAAATTTTCTTTCATAACTGTATATTTTTCTATAAAAGTCTATTTTTACGCATATATTTCTATAAAAGTCTTTCATAGTGTTTTGACCCCAGTTTGAGAGTTAATTATTTGACCATAACTGGGACCCTAACAGGTGCTACCACTCTGGGTCAGGGTAGACCTGGGAACAACAGCAATTAAGAAATGGTTCCATGCTCTTCACAACCTCCCAATCAAAGGCCTTGCTGCTGGATGCAGTTTACCGTCATACCCAGAACCTTTAAAAGTCTCATTAAAATTATTTTAAGTTGTTTTGTTTTCATTGATTATACGACTTAATATTTACTTTCATATTTGATATCCTACACACTCCAAGATTATTTAATGACAGAGAGGTTGCTAAGAAATGGATATAGCTTAAAAGCAGATTTTTTTTTTTTTTTTTTTTTAATCATTTCACCCCGAGCAAGGCAGAAATGCCACTGATGTGCGGGGGGCTACATAACTGTAAAAAGATTAATTAGAAAAGAGTGAGGAGTACAAACTAGTTAGAAAGGAGCAATAGGAAGCTGAGAATGCAGGTGCGATGACAGATACATAGGTAGAGAGAAAGGGAAGGATATACGAGGGTGGGGAGAGAGCTAGAGTCCAGTGTTTAGTAGATGTGTATTGACTTGCATTTAAATTTCTGGAGGTTGTAGCCATCAGGAAAGCAAGAATATGGGAGCGAGTTCCACAGGCGAGAAGTGCGAGAGAAGAAGCTGCAGGAGTAGAATTGTCGTCTGCATTTGGCTAACCTGACTGTGAATGGGTGGGACCCAGTTGCCAGTCTGGTTGCACGGGTAAACACCTGTAGAGAAGGCATCAGTGACTTCAGTTCGTTGGAGCAGAAGCCATGAAAGTATTTATAGAACAGACAAAGGGAGGCCACATTCGACGGTGGGGAAGTGGCTGCAGTCGAGCCGCCAGATCAGTACCTATCACATTACAGACTCTCCTTTGGAGCCTGTCAAGAACACTGAGGAGAACGGCAGGGGCGCCTGACCATAAATGGCAGCACTACTCCATGCACGGCCGGATGGTTGACTTGTATATATGCAGGATGGATTCAGGCGGAAAAAACATCCTGGATCGACATAGTGGCCCAACCTTCTTAGCAGTAGATTTTGCTATGGATTCAATATAGTGGTTCCATTTGAGGTCTGGGGAGAGAGTAAGGCCGAGGAGGCGTAGTGGATTGCCCTCAGGGAGAATCGCTTGGTCCATGCTTATGGGTGGCAGGAGAGGTTGCCTGTAATGGTTGACAGACAACAGCTTGGTCTTAGACGAATTGAAGTTGACAAGCCACTTCTTGCCCCAGTTCACCACAGTGTGTAGATCCCGTTCAAGGTCAGCAGCAAGATTATGTCTGTCCGCCACAACAAGTTTTTTACTGGTGCGGGAGTATATTGTAGTGTCATCTGCGTAGATGCCTATTTGGGATTTGATCTCATTCGGGAGCTCGTTGATGAAAATAAGGAATAGCGTCAGGCCCAGTATAGAGCCCTGTGGGACACCAGCATTCGTGCTGTAGCATGAAGAGGCACACCCGTTCAAAACGACCTTCATTTTGCGGTTCTTTAAAAAAGATTGGATTAGGTCAAGAAGGTGACCTTTAATACCGTAAACAACTAGCTTGCATAGGAGGCCAGAGTGCCAAACCCTGTTGAAAGCCTTGGAGATGTCCAGAGCAACTGCACGAGTCTTATCAGACTCATCAAGGGCCTGGAGCATGTACTCCGTTATGGTTGTTAGCAAGTCAGCCGTGGACCTGGCAAAGCGGAAGCCATATTGCCTGTCAGAGAAGAGTTTGTGGGCAGTGAGATGATGAACTATTTCAGCATTGATTATGGCCTCGAATACTTTCCCGAATATTGGTAGAAGACTGATAGGGCGATAGTTGGATGGGTCCGAGGGTTCACCACAATTCTTAAATACAAGAATGACTGAAGAGAACTTCCAGCATGCAGGAAAGCAGGAAGCAGAAAGGCAGTAGTTAAACAGTTTAGAGAGGACAGGGGAAAGTTCAGGAGCACACCTCTTAAGGACTATCACCGGGATTCCATCGTCTCCACTAGCCTTATGGGGGTCGAGTTTTGAAATTACTCGGGATACTACTGTTGGGGTAATATATACGTCATGCAGTTTGGCCTCAGTTCTAATAGGGAAGTCGGGTGGGTGTACTCCGGACAAGTCAAATGTGGAGTTGGATGAGAATCTGTGGGCAAAGCACTCAGCTTTGTCCATAGATGACGTGAGAACCTCAAATTCATGGATTAAAGCAGGTATTGAGGATTTCCTATTGTTGAGCACTCGTTTGCAAATCCTCCAATAGTCCTTGGAGCCGAACTTGCGGTCAGCTATGCGCTGTCGCATTCTCTCAGCAAACAACCGTTTGGCGTCATTTAGGGTTCTCTTGCACTCATTGCGAGCAGATATGAACAGACGCCTATTGTGATCAGATGACTGTCTCCGGAATAGACGGAAGTAATGGTTCCTGTGAGCAATGGCGGCTGAGCAAGCCAGAGAGAACCATGGAGAGGAATGAGGTTTTAAGCAATACTTCCTGGTGGGTATGAAGGCATCAATGCCAGCTTTGACCCATGATGAAACCTCAGAGGCACAGTCATCAACTGATAGGTCGAACACTTTTCCCCAAGGGACGTCACAGAGGAAATCACAAAAGGCATCCCAGTCAGCATTTTGGTAGAAATAGGAGGTCCTATAGGTAGGGGGCTCCTGGGGGGAGTGAGATTGGAAAGAAATACTGAGAGAGACTACAGCATGGTCGGAGTTGCCGAGAGGGCAAAGCTGCGAGACTTGACAGGTGTCAGGCGCAGAGGTGAAACATATATCTACTAGTGAGGAATGACCCGAGGGAGTGCTTGGGAAGCGAGTGGGGAAGTCTACCACTTAACACAGGACTTCTTTTAAGTACTGAAATCTCGTACAAGATTTTGGTAAGAGAAGAATAAATAGAAGTTATTTCTTTAAATGCAATACAATCAGATCAATACCTTGGTTAGTGCTAGTGAAACATTCTTCAAGATACAGATCTATATAAAACAGTGTGATATGGGTCATTTTCACACAGTGTGACCTAATGACTTGTCCCTCATGGTGAAGAAATATCTGACCTAGACATAATTCAAAAACACTCAGCTAGAAGTTGTAGAATAGTCATTGTATCCCAGATAAAGATGACTCCCTGATGGCCTTCAGAACAGAGAAAAGAGAATAGACAATAGTGATTCAGATGCTGAGCTGGTTTGGGTGGCAAGCCATCTGAGAGAGATAAGGTGTAAAGGATTACTGTCTTTAAGTTGGAATCTAGTTAAACTGAGATTTATCATATCCAGCCAAAAACATTGTTTTGAATTACATTGTGGTGATTAATACCTACTTAGTTTGCCAAGATGCTCATGAGGAGGTGCTGCACAGGATTATAAAAAAAAAAAAAGATCGTAAGTGCTCTTTTCTGTTTCCTTAGCTCTTTTTGTTAAAAAATGTTGGAAATAGAACAACTGCCTAATCTTCTCTTAGGAGGTTTAGTCACCCAGCTAATTACACAAACACACTTTTGCAAAATTTAGGCATTTTTACCCTTTTCAGCTGTGTACACACAAGACAGGTTGGAAATTCACAATTGGGTATCTTTAATTCAGATATACTCTATTTTTGTCTGATCTAGCTCTTGATAGAGTTGGGCAAGAGTCAGGTACTTTTTAAAACAGTTCAAAGAACAGCTTTTTTTTTTTTCAAGTAAAAATGCCTCATTGAGAATACAGCCATTCATCATGACTGGAGAAAACTTCATATCTACTTTGTGATGTTGAAATATTTTTAAAAATTATATTTAGTTTAATGAAATTTTTAACATAATTTTGCTGATTCAGCCTTCTACTGATGAAACCACAATCAGCAATACGACTATATTTTACTGTAGAATCAAAATAGCTTTGTTTTTGTTAGGGAGTTAACAATTTTCTTATAACTGAGATCCCAAACTGTGCTACCAATCAGGGCCAGGATGGACCTGGGAACAACAGAAATTAAGAGAGAGTGAGATTATATAAATGTTGGGGTAAGAAAGAGAATGTAAGTGTTTATACACTTATTGGAAGAAAAGAGAGCAAAAAATATGTATTTGTTGATAAAGGTACCTCTCTCTCTCTCTCTCTATATATATATATATATATATATTAATGAATATACATATTAGTCTATTTCTATTGCAAGACTTGGAGTTTCATGTGTTATATATCAGGTGCATATTTTAAACTGACAGTTTAATAGATTTGAATTTAAGTTCACGCGATGTTAATGGAAATTAAATCATATAATGTTATGTTACTGCTTTTTTAAAAACAAGATTAAAAATTAAAATATTCTACGGTACACGAGGATAAAAATTTAAATCTTATACCAAATAAAAATAAAAATAAGAAAATGCATTTTATTATTCAAAATTTTTAGATTTTTAATCCTGTTATTAAAAAAGCAGTATAAGATTTAATTCTTATGAACATCAAGTGAACTTAAATTCAAATCTATTAAACCATCAGTTTAAAATATGCACCTGATGATTACATGAAACCCTGAGTCATGCCATAGACACAGGGGCATAAGCATATTTATTATTATTATTATTATATATATATATATATATATATATATATATATAATATAGCTCTGTTCCGACATTGAGCACTGTTTTATTAACACCTGAATAATAATACTATACACATGTACACCCACTTCATATGTATATTTATTAATTTATATATATCAATGAATATACATATGGGTATACATGCAGGTACACACACATAAATATCTTTCTGGTGGTAATATAACAGTTATTAAGCATACATTAATAAATACACATATTATCCTACGTGTATGCATTATGCAATCGTCAGGTGCGTACTATGAACTGACCATTTTGAGATTTGAATTTTTATTTTTGGTTCTCACATTGTTTAAGGTTGTTATAAATAATAAACATGGGGTGCCAGTTTTTAAATGTATAATTCAATTTGGTTTATACTGAAACCTAAATGTGAAATTGTAAAACCAACGCAAGACCAAAAAAAATAATTCAAGTCTAGAAACAGTCAGTTCAAAAAAAGCACCTGATGATTACACAGAGCATGAAATTTTGACTGATGCAATTGATGTTGGATAATATATATATATATATATATATATATAAAAACCTGCTTGTCTACAATGCCTTTCTATCAGTTAGTCAAGTGCCATACATGATACATGCATTGGGCAATCATGTCTTGAAAGAGACATGACTGACAGGGCAGAAGATTATCCCGCAGTAGTTTGCCATTACTTTCTGTGGTAAACTGGTTGCCAACCAAAGCTACAGTACCCAGTCTGTCCTAATATTTAACCAATAACTGGGAAGAGATGGATTAGTACCTTTCCTAAGGGTATTTGTGTGTAAGTGAATGCTAGGAATTCAAATGGAATTCAAGCTTGGCTCCCTGATTTGTCGTTCCAAGTTGATATCCACTGCACCACAATGCACATACTGGGCCAAAACGTAAATCCTGCACTCCAACGCACATCCTGAAAACATATATATATATATATGTATGTGTCATCCACATACAAGCCTGTTTTGCTGTATCATAGCCCATCAGTGTGGTTAGACAGCTACTTGCCTCCAGCCAGGATCGAAACACAACAATTTGGTGTCAGTCAAAGTTGCTAACCCCTAAGCCATAGGCATATTTTCTATCAGTAAACTACTGAACAGCAACTTTTGCACAAAGCATCATAACTATTTAACAATATATATATATATATATATATATATATAGGTGTGAGTTTGTGACCCTGGGTTTCAAGCTGATGATCGCAAGAGCGTGAAACCCAGGGTCACAAACTCATACCTATCTATATGAATATGTCAGCTTTATCACTGATATTGAGCACTTTCAAATAAGTACTGCACATATATAATATATAAATAATATAACATATATAACAAATTGCATATATATATATATATATTTATAATTATATACCGACACATTTCACACACACATATGTGTGTGTGTGTGTGTGTGTGTGTGTGTAGACATCAGCAAATGTCAACTCTTTTCCTGCGTTTACACACTGATACTAACATCTGGTTAACTAAACTGGGACTTAAATCTGCCAAAAAAACAAGCGATATAACTAACAGTGAATCTACCTAATCATTACTCAAAATTCATAAACACTGCCAAAATCCCAAATAGCCACAAAAAAAAAAAAAAAAAATACAGTTAATTTTTTTTACCTTTGTTTTTTTCATTTCCCACAGAAAATGTATCTCTTTCCTGACTGCTTCGCTATTTTCTAACCAATCAAATTCATTCTTTGGTAGGACTTATTTATTTTTTACTGAGTGTTTTCTCTGACTTCGTAAAATACTGACTACATACACAAATGCTAATTTTTAAATGCCGTATACAGTCTACTGGTTCTTTGTTCAATTAGAATAAAATCTTAAGTTTATTAACAGATAAGGAAAACATTCTTGAGTACAGTTTGTTAAGCTTGTATCAAATGTTGAAAAGAGGTTTCTGACTTCAGATATAAGACATAATTAATTTGCCTGGAAACAACGAGATAACAAAAGCTGCTAAAGACAAAACCTCTTGTAATTCTATGGATTAGGATTAAAGTAGAGAATAGGATAAAAATATTTGATTCAGTAAACAAAGATTTTACTGTAAAAATAAATCTTTTCCTTTCTATGTACAAAATTCAATCCAGTATGTTTTCTGACATTGTTGGATTATATGAATTTAAACTGTTTCACTGCAGATTGGAATTTTCAAAGACATACTTTAAAATATTTGGATTTTAAATCAAATTTTTGTCACAGATTCAATTTTTTTTTAAAAAGATGAAAGCAGTATAATAAACGAAATAACATTTTTAAAAAGATATTTTCATTCTCAAATAAAGCATGATACTGACTGTACTTAGTAACTCAAATTGATGAATCAATATGATTGAACGGTTATCTCAAAGTTACAACTTTGAAGTCTTAAGCAGTTTAATTAGTTACTTTAATTTATACTTCAAAGTGGACACCAACTCTGAATCAGCTGCAAGTTCAGAAAACAAAATCACGTGTAAAAGAACATTCGTGTGAATCTAAAGAACATTTAAAAGAAAAAAAGAAACGTAACTTCAAGTTTTAAATATGGGGTGTAAAGTAATGCTTTTAGAGTAAAATTAATGATTTCATGGATGTGAAATGGCCAGCCCTGTTCTGTTATAATAGAAATACAGTATAATCCGGATATAAGTGAAATTTTCTATGGTCCCAAATTAGAGCCTGTGGTAATGTATGTAAAATAAACCAAACCCAAATATAAGAGAACTTTCATCCTGTCCCGACAACTCTCTTATATCAGGGTTACACTGTATATAACACAACTCATTTTAATTTGAAAGTTCATACTTTTTTTGATATGAAAGTATTTTCTACAAATACTTTCACGGCTTCCGCTCCGATGAACTTAACTCCCTGGTACCTACTATATACGAATTTATTCTAACCACAATATTAGCAACTATGTCCCACCCTTTTACTGTGAAACCAATAAAATATAAATGCAAGTTCTACTCCATTATCTTCTTTTCTTGCACTTCCTGCCTATGGAATTCCCTTCCATTTACTTGCTTTCCCAACAGATATAATCTCCAAGAATTTAAATGTAAAGTCAATAGTCATCACCTAAAACATTTACTTGCATCCTCTCTCTCTCTCATGCTCCTTTCTTCATCTGCCTCACTCTCATCAGTATTCTCATCCTTCTCTTACCCACTTCCTGACACCCTCTAAAACCTGTCACTCTTTCTCATAACTTACCTCCTATGTAACCCTCTGCAATTTAAAACAAAAAGAAGCATTTTAAGCCATAACATCATTTTCTTTTGTTTATATATTTTTCTTTGCTTTTTAACTATTAGTTGCAAATGACATGAATTGTGGTGCAGTGGATATCACTTCAGAATGAGAAATTGGAGAGTCAAGTTCAAATTAGAGCAGAATTCATTGCATTCACTTATGCGCAAATACCCTTGAGAAAGCTATGAAACCATCTCTTCTTCCTCCATCTATGGGTTGAATAGCAGGA
The DNA here is from genome assembly GCA_037127315.1 of Ascarosepion bandense. NCBI lineage: Eukaryota > Metazoa > Mollusca > Cephalopoda > Sepiida > Sepiidae > Ascarosepion > Ascarosepion bandense. Next base: position 3,148,468 of record JBBBDQ010001033.1, on the reverse strand, counting down.
CAGATTGGGTTTTATTAGACTTGGTTGGCAACCAGTCTACTGCAGAAAATAAATGGCAACCTACTGCGGGAAAATTTTCTGCTTAGTCAGTCATACATCAAAAGAGACTTCATCACTCGAGCATGAATAACAAATGGCACTTAACTGTCCGAGTGAATTTCATCCTTTATTATTTATCTTTCAAATATTTTAGCAACAGCACAAATCACTTGTATACGGACAGGTAATGAATTCAGCAGATATACAAAGATAAAAAGGGGCGTAAGACAAGGATGTGTCTTTTCACCGCATCTGTTCAACTTGTACAGCGAGAATATTTTGAGGACCCTAAAAGTTATGCCTGGATTTGTCATCAGAGCCACAATTTAAACAATCTGAGGTATGCAGATGATACAGTGCTGATAGCAGACACAGAAAGGAAACTACAAGACCTTCTACAGAAGGTAGCTGAAGAGAGTCATAAGAAAGGACTACAAATAAACTGCAAGAAAACCGAATGGTGATCAGTAAAAAGGGCAGCCCAAAATGCCAAATACAGGTCAGGGATACTAGAATCAAGCAGGTACAAAAATTTAAATACCTGGGAAATGTTATAACCGAAGATGGAAAGTGCAACACAGAGATCCAAATGTGAATTGGCATGGCAAAGGAAGCATTCCAGAAGTTGACTAAAGTATTAAGAAACAGGACGATTTCGCTAGAAACAAAGAAGAGAGTACTGGATTGCTATGTGATGTCAGTTCTTCAATATGGCAGTGAATGCTGGACAATATCATCAAAGATGAAGGAAAAACTTGAAACAACTGAAATGTGGTTCTACAGAAGGATGCTGCAATTATCATGGATCGAGCATATGAGCAATGATGAGGTTTGGGAAATGATGGAAACAAAAAGGAAATTAATACTGAGCATCAGGAAGAGACAGCTGAAGTTCTTGGGACATGCAATGAAGAAAGAGGGCTTGGAGAACCTGATACTAACAGGCCGGATACAGGGAAAGAGAGACAGGGGAAAGCAATGGATAACATATTTAAAAAATCTAATTAGCTGGATGACAGAATGAGGGTTGCATGGTGTAACAGGAGAAAACATACTAAGAGCCACCAGGGACAGAGAGACATGGAAAACTATGATCACCTACGTCCTGAAGGGACAGGGCACATAGAAGAAAAATAATAAAAAATGTCCTCATATATTTAATGATAATTTTATACTTTTACTTTCCTAATATATTGATTCATTTCTATTATTGTTATCAAAGTAATAAGTAAGAGATGTACATTTAATAATGAAGAGTTCATTCTAACATCCACTTTAAAACATACATGGTCATTCCTGATCACATGGCTTACATGTGACAGTAATCTCAAGAGCAAAGTCACCTAGGGTTCCATCTGCTATAGAGTCACCCACGACATTAAGGTTAAAGAGGAGAACCTGACCAGATGGCATGCATTTGCTAGTGATCTCAAGAGCAAAATCACCTAGGGTTCCATCTGCTATAGACTCACCCATGACATTAAGGTTAAAGAGGAAAGACCAGACTGAAAACCACTATCTCCCGAAAACCCAACAGTGAAAAAGAAAAAGATTTACACAATCTCAATGGACAAACATGCAAAATAAAACAGTTTTTGTTCAGCTGGTATAATGAAGAAAGACTTTGACAGTTGAAGTATCTGATAACTTGAGGCAACCAGGTTTGCCAAATCTCATCTGTCTCAATCTGCTTTGAGCTGCAAGAGAGTTGCTTCTGGCCGCCATGTGTGTGGTCCAGAGTTGTCTACCAAAATCAGATTCACACGAATGTCTTCTTCAATAAAAAAATCTTTGACGACCCTTCATAAGTACCCTTCACAGCCATCTCCACTACTACCATCAGAGGGTAGAAGAGAATGAGGAGTTTGGAAGATGATCCTGATGCTCAAATGTGAGGGTACGATTACTACTACTATTATAAATCTATATACAAAAGTAATATATTCAGTAATGTGGATTATGGTGATAGATTCTTTTCATATACGGTGTCCCAAAAAATGTATACATACACTGCAACAGTGCCACGTCAAGCATTAGTGAGGACTTTGATGAGCCATTTTATTTTTAGAAAAATAGGGCATCAATACTCTACCATTGTGATGTTCAATCCTTCCTTGATGAGATTTTTCCAAATAGGTAGATTGGACGAAGAGGTTTCATAGAATAACCCACACCTTCATGAGACCTCACACCACTAGACATTTTCATATGGGGATACCTAAAAGATAAAGTCTACGCTAACACACAGGCAACAGTCGCTGAATTGAGAGCAGCCACTGAACGAAAAGCACACAAATGCCAAAGGAATTGTTTTGTGATGTTTGTGATTCCATTGCTTCACCTTGCCAGCAGTGCCTGGACCAGAATGGACGTCAGATTGAAAACGGGCATTGACAAAACAATAAAATAACGTTTGTAGATTCTATTTAATTTTGAAAATGATATATATTTTAGTAAACACTGACTTCACAATTATTTAAAGTGTGTCTACATTTTCTTGGGACACCCTGTATATAGTAAAATTAAATGACATTTTTACAGTACAGTAGTATATTAAAGATTTGACACTCACACGACATATTGAAAGCAAGCAGGACAGAAAGAAGTTGTGAGTAACCTATGTACCTAACATGTTTATAGCAGAACAGGCAAAGAAAGAAATAGTAAAAAGCAAAAACTTTAGTGCTATAAAGAGAGGAAGTTGTGGACAGCCATGGTTGCCAATATCCTGAAGGAACATAGCAGACAGAAGATGTACAGTAGTCTCTCTATATTCCCAAGAGATATTGCCGAGGATCTCTAATGGTAATATTAGAAGTTTCCTTATTTGGAAACATTTGGCATTCATTGACTCAACAGAACAACATTACTCTGGGTTGATATTTTCAAAATCTTTTTATTAAAACAATTATTCAGGAATATTAGTTTCTCCAGTCCAAAATAATAGTGCTCCTAATATAGATGGGTGTTTCCTTCCTAACTTTTTATTTGAAGTAGTATGGATTGTCAACGTCTTATGTTATTTTCTTTTTAAGTGACTTGAGCTACCCAATTTTGTTGTTACTGCTGTTGAAAATCAAGTTATGTGGTTCCATTATTTTGTACAGTTCATTGTTTGTGATTTTGTAATGCCAGTCAACAAAATTAATAGAAAGATGATCAACAAGATTCATTTACTCAAAGTCATTTATAATCAGTTGACAGTTTAGATATTTCTTGGGTATTATGTGTGACATTCAGATGGCAGTCTTGATCTGATAAGGCCATTTAAGAACATGTTTTTTTATAATCATATTGCCCCAAGCAAGGCATTTTACTGCCACAGTTTTGCAGGGGGTTCCATAGAAGGAAAGTTATGAGAAAGAGTGACAGGTTATATGGGGTGTCAGGAAGTGGGTCAGAGAAGGATGAGAAAACTGATGAGAGTGGAGTTGACAGAGAAAGAAGCATGAGGGAGAGGATGCAGGTTAGTGAGATAGGAGATGACTATTGATTTTACATTTTAATTCTTGGAGATTGTAGCTGTCGTGGAAGCAAATAAATGGAAGGGAATTACATAGGCGGGAAGTGAGAGAAAAGAAGCTGCTGGAGTAGAATTTGTGTTTACATTTTATTGGTTTCACAGTAAAAGGGTTGGACCTAGTTGCTAATCTTGTGACCAAAGTAAATTCATATATAGAGGGGCACCAGTGAGCTAAGTTCATCGGAGTAGAAATAAACATGAGTAAAGTTTTTAGGCGTATGTTTTGCAAATTTGTAGCAAATTTATAAATTAAATGCAAGAGATTAACAACATCAACTACTAATAATAACACAATTGCAAACCTTCTTGTGTTGCCTCTCTACAGGATGTAGGCAATCATGGACTTTCATTTGCCCTTTTATCTTTTTGCTCTTCATATGTTGCCTCTTGGTATCTCTCCCATACCCGACTGCCATTCATTTATTCAAACTTATCAAATATATCTCATGCTGTTTTCCCCTGTCACTCTTTACCTCTATCTGTCCTGTGAGTATCAGATTCTCCAGACTTTCTTTCCTTATTACAGGTCTCAGGAACCTAAACTGTCTCTTCCGGATTTTAAAAGTATGAGTTTTCTTCTCATTTGCATCCATCCCAACACCTTGTTGTTGCTCACATGCTCATGGTATCCTCAACATCTTTCTGTAGAACTACATTTCTGCTGCTGCATGCCTCTTCTTCATCCTTGAAGAGATCATCCAAAATTCTCTGCCATACAAAAAGACAGATATAATATAGCAGTCCAGCACCCTTCTTGTTTCCAATGAGATTTTCCTGTCTTTTGGTACTCTGGTTAACTTTTAAAATGCATCATTGGCCATGGCCTCTTATCACACTAACTTGCATCCATTCTCTCAAACACTCTTCCTACCTACCCAATCCCCATCCTCGGTATCCTCATTCGTCTATCAGACTCCTTCCAACATTTCCTATAATTAACCACTCTGTCTCATCACTTTCCTCTATGTAACCCCCTGCACAATAGTGGCAGTGGAATGCCCTGCTTGAGGTTAAATGATTAATAAAAAAAAAAGAAAAAAAAAAGAAATGTCATTGTGTCTTTGGATCTCAGTGTTGCACTTTCCATCCTCTGTCAGAACGCAGGACTCACAGCCTATCATGTTGAATGCACTGGTTCTCACTTGATCATTGAAGTTAAGCAACGTTGAGCCTGGTCAGTACTTAGATGGGTGACTACTTGGGAATACCAGGTGCTGTAAGTGAATAGTGACGGATGTGCGTTGTAGTGCAGAGGATATCGGCTTGGAAAGAGAAATTGGTGAGCCAAGTTCAAATTCCAGTTGAATACCTTGCATTCACTTAAGCACTGGTACCCTTGGGAAAGGTATTAATCCATCCCTTCCCTGCAGTTATGGGTTAAATAACAAGGGTAGGACTTGGAGACTCTGCCCTTTAAAAACAAATCCTAAAGAATCTTGATACTCGAAAAGAAAAATGTATGACTAGACACAAAACTTACATAAAAAACAACAATAAATTGTTGAAAAGAAAAAGGTATTACCAGCAATAAATAAATAAAAATTTAGTTTGTAATAAATGACCCGCCGCGGTTGATTTGCCATAAAAACCAAACTGATTCCTAACTGATTCCTGTCAGAATGCTTCCCAGGTATTTAAATTTCTCTATTTGTTTTAGTTTCTCCGACCTGTAGCTGGCATTTTGAAATTTTCTTTTTTCTGATGATTATACATTTCGTTTTCTCACTTTCTCTTGCTACCTTCTGTAGGAGGTCCTGACTTTTCTGTGTGTGAGATGATAACTAGGCATATATTAAGGTGGATTTGTAAAATATGTATTTTTATTATAATAGATTAAGCATAGAAAATGGTTAAGAACAGAAAACTAGTTTGAAAACTCAGTCCATGGTATCCTCAGAATCCTTCTACAAAACTACATTTCTGCTACCTCAGGCCTCTCCTTCGTTTTTGAGGAAATCGTTTAACATTCTCTGCCATACAGAAGAAGAGATATCACATAGCAATCCAGCACTCTCATTTTTGTTTCCAAAAAGATTTTTCTGTCTATCAGTACTCTGGCTAGCTTTTGAAATGCGTCCTTGGCGATGCCAATGCGTCTTTGGATCTCAACATCACACTTTCCATCCTCTATCAGAATGCTTCCCAGGTGTTTAAATTATTTTACTTCATTTTAGTTTCTCCGACCTGTAGTTGGCATTTTGGGCTCTTCTTTTTACTGATGACTATACATTCAGTTTTCTTGAAGGTTATGCTTAGTTTTTTCTGTAGGAGGTCCTGCATTTTCCTTTCCATGTCTGCTATCACCACTGTGTCATCTGTGTAGAAAAATTGTTCTGAATGTAGTAACCTCAGCATATTGTTTTTTTTTCTATTCTTATCAAAATGAAAAACTCAAGTTTGTATTTAAAGAAAGTACTTCACAGCTTCATATGTGAATTGTAAACATCACTACTCTTTGGTTTCAGATCCATTTTTCAGTAAGACTAATGGATTATTTAGATGTGTGGGTGGTGTAACAGAGATTGACATGAAAAGTAAAATTAGAAAAATGAGCTCAAATTCTATGCAAGTATGTTGCATTCTCTTTTGTACTAATGCCCTTGTGAAAGACATGAACCTATCTCTTCTGCTAGTCAGCTATGGATTAAATACTAATGTAGACAATGCTCTATGTGCTTAGGTTGCCACCAGCATAAAAACAAAAAACTTTGAATTCCAAACCATGGAGAAAGATAACAGGAAACCACTTCATTATCTTTCCCAAGAATTGATAGCTAGTCACATAATAAAGAAAAGTAATCTCTGGAGTTATGATCACTTATGACATCTGGAAGAAGTTTGATATTTTTTAAATTTATTTTTTCTAGAATTGAAAGAATAAAACCATCATTATTCATATAATTTCAAACTATTATTAAATTAAACTTTTGAATTCTTTGTTTTTGATGTTGATTGAAACTGAAGAAATCCATAGTCTTTTCACTCCTTTAAAAGAAAGCCTGCACTGGTTGATAAGCACCACTTTCTACCTCTGGTCTTATTCATGTAGGACTGAGGTATCAGGTCAGATTGTCCTGCCATCTTGCCTTTGGCCAACCTCAAGTTCTTTCATACTGCCTTGGTATCCACATTCTGTTGCTGTAATAGTTCATCTGTTATCTCTGAGATAAGAGATGGCACCAACCCATCTACATTTGCCTTTCCTGATGGTCTTGATTATGTACTTCAATTCCGTCTCAAGATAATTAAACTAGATCTAATGCCAAGTGAAAAGCGATTTAAAATATGTGAAATTGACAGAGATGAAACTTCACTTAAAGGTTTATGTCCAAAGCAGAAAAGAAACAAATAAAATTGATGAAGTTTATTGAAGTCTGAGTTAATGAATCAATTTTGAATATGAGTGAAAAGGCTAAATGTGTGGCTTGAGTTCTACTATTTCGCACAAAGCTTCTTTTAATCAGGTGCTCAGTGATTACTGGTTGTTATTGCTTCCTATTTCTGAAACAGGTGTCAAATCTGTGTTATATCATAATTTTGTGTCAGAGTTCATGTTGTTAACTATGATTAAAACAATCAAAATTCATTACTTAGGCAAACAAAGTAGAAAAGAATAAAAAGTTGATTGACGAGACTGAAAATCATTCTGACATATTAAGAGGCTTTCTCAAGAATATGCAACAAAACATTGATGCTTGTTCTTTCGTTTCTCAAAGTCAACAAAGAAATGATCACTTTTCAGAGGTAGTGAAAAATGGCTTTATATGGTGGACAGAAGGTAACCTGAAAAAAAAAAAAAGCTACGAAAGTCAAGTATTGGATATTTCATGAGAAATACTCATTCAATATGAAGGACAATTGTCAAAAAATAACAAGATGAGTTCAGATGAAATCAGAATCAAGTAAAATTTTTTGTTTTCTCTTTCAAATGAACAACCAAGTATCAAATAAGCAGTGAGACAACCATTTTGTATTCACTCAGATGATAAACAGTAAAAAAGAAGTTGATGAAAATGACAATTTTATAAAAAGCTATTTCAAACAAATATATTTAAATGGATGTGCATTGTGGTGCAGTGGATATCAGCTCAGAGCGACAAATCAGGGAGCCGAGTTCAAATTCCATTGGAATTCATTGCATTCACTTCTGCGCAAATACGCTTGGGAAAGGTATTAATTTATTTTTTCCCTCCAGTTATAGGTTAAATAACAGGATAGATTGAATTCTATAGCCTTGGCTGGCGACCAGTCTAGCGCAGAAAGCAATGGCGATCTAATGTGGGATTATCTTCTGCCCAGTCAGTCATGTCTCTTTCGAGACATGATCACCCAAGCATGTATCACGTATGCCACTTAACTGACTGATATTTAAATAGAATAACAGAATTGGATATCACACACACACATATATATATATATATATATATATATATACTGTAATGAGACAGTAGGTTGACTTGATACCTCCAAAGACAGTGGAAGTGGGCATGTGCGGAAACTGTGATTGGTAGTTGGCTTGTCTCTGCAAATGTGTGGTGTTTTGCATAGGCGCATTACCAGGCTTTATGTAAAGAGCTGGAATGAGAGAGGGCATCAGACTTCCTAACAGGTGTAGACTGTGTGCGTTACAACAGCAGTAGGAGAGAGATGGAATTTGTTTTATTTCATGACACATTTCAATACACATATATATTATTAATTATAGCATTAAAGCATGTGCAAACTACATAATCTAACGTAATAGTTATTAATAAACATTCATTGCTCTATTTTTATACTGAGCACTGTTTTAAAACCAATCCTAAACATTTTAAATGTTGCCATTATTTTCTTCATTCTTATTCATATGGAGATATATACACTACCAACCATTATTTTTAAGCCACCCCAGTGTTTTACAAAAATGATGTATTTCGTACTATTTTTTAATATTGATTGCCAAGTGAATAATTGTAAATGAAAGTAGAATGGTTCTTTTGCTATTAGTGCACAATAACATATGTATCAAATTAATTTATAAATATTTAATAATTACCTATATTGCAGTTTCATCAATGAAAGAATGAAAAAAATTTAGGGTGATTCGGACAAGTTCATCTTTGCTTCCTTGCCTTGAAACATGCTATTTTCATTTAGCATTAACCACATGCCAATAAATACTAAAAATAGTATGAAATACATAATTTCTTTTAAAAACTGCGGTGGCCTAATAATTATGACCCGTAATGTGTGTATGTGTGTGTGTGTGTGTGTGTATATATATATATATATATATATATATTAATGCAGGTTTCATTGAATAATATAGACAAGTTTTGTCTATTAATTTTGTGTAGGATCCTTTCGTACCGTCTGATACGCTTGATGGTGATATCATTGAAAGACAATAAAAAATCACTATCTCACTGTATGAAAAACCCACTAACAAAAATCCCTCCACACTCAATTATAATAGTGAATGCCCCCACTATTACAAAATAGCCATTATAAAAAATCTATTATATCGTGCAAAAGTCAATTCATCTACAAATCAGATCTTCCACAGTGAACTAAAAAACATAAAACAGACACTCATCAATAATAATTTTCCCAACTACATAGTTGATGAACAAATACGTTATTTTCTTAAAAAGCTTAACATGAAAAAAACAACACATGATACTAACCCAACCAATCCTAAACATATCACTCTCTTATACCGTAGCCAGATGCACTCCAACTACCAACTAGATGAAAACATTCTAAAAAACTCATAAATACTAATATTTCTCCGACAGACTCTAACAAAAGAATTAAGTTTATTATATATTACACTAAATCCACTACATCTAATTCATTAGTCCGCAACTACTCTTCCCCCACCGTTAGTGATTTGCAAAAACCAATGTAGTTTATAAATTCAAATGTCCATTTAGAGAATGTATCTCTAACAACCGAAATAATATCTACATTGGCTATACTACAAATTTGCTCTCACAGCATCTGACGTTGCACTGAAATGAAAATTCAAATATATTCCGACATTTAAAACAACACAGTTATTAACGCACACTTCTGAGAAAAACGCTCGTTGATAACACATACATACTTAAACAAGAAAATAATAAACAGAAACTCAAAATCCTGGAAGCAATCTACATTAAACAATTTAAACCTGGTTTGAATACGATCAATTTTGATATTTCCAATAACGTACTCAAATGCCTGTAATCAGATCAGGGACCACAACACCACTATTTTGTCACTGTCTTTGTCCATCCACCACGGTAGGGATGGACATATTTTCAATTCAATTCTCTTTACTGTTAATAACTTAAATGTTCTATGCTTATTGTGTGTTAATATTTATTCTTTGATAATGGCTTATGTGAGCCGAAAGCTTAGACCCGATAAAAAAAAATCAACAATTACTGTGATTTTTTATTGTCTTTCAACGATATACCATCAAGTATATCAGACGGTATGAACGGATCCTACACAAAATTAATAGACAAAGCTTGTCTATATTATTCAATGAAACCTGCATTAATGAAAAAATGCTGCCAAAATACACACAATTTATATATATATATATATATATATATGTGTGTGTGTGTGTGTGTGTATGCATATATATATATATATATATATATATATTTTTTTTTTTTCATCATATCACCCCGAGAAAGGCGGTAACACCACTGATGTGCAGGGGTCTACGTAAGAGTGAAAAGATTGGAAATGAGAAAGCCGGAAACCATATCTTAAACAAGGAAATAAGGGATGAGCCTCTACACCTGTTCAATAGACGCGGGTGGAGGTGTATGTGTGTGTGTGTGTATATATATATATATATATATATATTAGTGTTGAGTTGTGATAGTATTACTTTTTAGCACCGATATTGTTGTTTTTTCATTAGTTTTAGTGATAAAGGATATTTTGGCAAGAAGTTTTTTTTATAGTAGAGCATTGATAGGATTAATGCTGAGACGTTTATCCCTTAACTGAACAGGTTCATACCAGCTTTGAAAATTTGTGAAGACACCATTATGATGTTGTGACTCATCAGAGGAAAGTTTCTTTTTCTGGTGCTCCTGCCAGGATTTTTTTCTTATTTATATGAAATGTGGTGTAATTTGAGATCTTTTTTTTGTGGGAATGGTCAATTGCTTTTACTTTTGTTCTGTTGATTTTCTTTTTAGTGCTGTGTACACAGGGACATACTTCAAGAAAATTTAAAAAAGAAATCTTTTATAGTTTCATCAAATTGCAATAAAAGTTTACTGTTCTTCGATGTTTTATTGAGAGATTGCTGGAACATCAAGAAGTGATTGCATGTGCAGCAATCCCATTGGACACATTAGCCAATGTTACCCAAACAGTAGTTTCATATAATAATAAATGTCTGGAAGCTAAAGGCCACCATTTTAATCATCTCTTGTCATTGAAGAATCAAAAGGTATGTGTATGTATGTGTGTATATATATGAGACTGTAAAAGACAAAAATGGTAATCAATATGCTACCCAAACGAAATTGATATGAGGGGTTTCGCTGGAAAATCCTTAAACTTGGCCTTGAATAAAATGGGAATTACAGGGTTAAAAAAGAGGAAAGTGACCCAAACTATCCTAGATGCAGCTCTGGGTTCATCCATGTGGATCTAGATATGCCGAGATAATAATACCTGGATGGGACAAAATAACGGTAGTGTCCGATAGACCAAAAACCATGACGAGGAAATGAAACAATCGATACAATCCATATTAATGTCACCAAATGCGACATAAAATCCTTTTCTTTTTTATCAATTCATTTATCTATTCATATCACTAAGTCATATTTTTTATTTATTTTTTTAAATCTGAATTATTTCATTAATATCATTCTTACTTTTTGTATTTTGCTTCAGTTTTTGTCTGTTCATTTATCTATTCAATTCCCTTTGTTTTTTTTTAGTTTTTTTAATCTGAAATGTTTCACTAAAGTCATTTGTTTTTTTTTTCTAGTTATTTACATATCCTTCCTTCCAATATTTATTTTAAGACACCTCCTGACACACTAACCATCCCATTCTCTCCAACTTTCCCCCTATGTACATCCTAACTCGTCTATCGCCCTGTGTAACCCCCTGCGCTATAGTGGCAGTGGAATGCCTTGCTTGGGGTGACATGATTAAAAAAAAAAACTCTTTATCTATTCATTTTTTTTAGCTCGGACGATCACCGTATTCAGTACGATTTTCGATTTCGTTAATAGGCATATCCCTTCATCTTCTGATCCCTATGTAATGGTATCTTCCACATCGTGTTAATTTATGTATTTGTTTCAGCATATTTAAACAGTTTTTTTTTATTCGTTCCTTTAGCTACACATCCGATAGCTATTTAACCATTCATTATTATCACAGAAAATCATTTTGTTTTGTTTTTTTTTGTTTTATTTTTGCCCTCAGGAACTTTTTTATGATTTTATTTTCAATATATTTAGACAGTTTTTTTCCAGGATTTATTTGAATCATTGATATACAAATTATCATCACTGGACAATTTTTTTTTTAATTTGTGGACAACTTTATTCAAGAAATATTTTCCTCTTCTTCTGTGCAACCAAAAAGAAAACATCTTGCATTCTAATAACGTAGCAAGCAGAGGTTAGGACACAGGCCGGGGCCGGATCAACCTTGGCTGGGTCAACCTGGGGAGAAGGTATGATGTTTGCAAAGAAACGAAACCATCAATGAACCAGGGTAACACCTCTGATGATGTGTCCTAACCACATCTAAATGATGTATCTTTCAAAAAAAAAAAAAAATATATATATATATATATATATATATATATAAGGACCTTCAGTAAGTTCTCACTGTTTTCCAATAGATGGTATTTCTATGTGTGTGTAGTTTCAGATGATAACACATCTATAAGGAGGTACTAAGAAGCAAGCTTGAAATTCAGTGTATCATTTTGCTAAAGTGTAAACAACTTTGTTATTCATAGCATCAAACATGTTGAATTTCTTATTAAAAAAGTGTATTTGCATGCAGGTAATTTTACTGCACTACTTTATTCAAAAGAAATCTGAAGTATACAGAATTCTTGTTGAAACTTATGGCGACCATGAAGAGATTTGTTTAGAAGCTTCCAAAATAATGATTTTGATGTTGAAGATAAAGAACACTCTGGCATACTAAAAAAGTTTGAAGACAAAGATTTGGAGGCATTACTTCATGAAAACTCATGTCAAGTACAAGCTAAACTTGCAAAATCATTGGGATGTGATCACACAACAGTTTTGACATGTTTAAAAGCATTAGGAATAATTCAAAAGAAAGAACATTGTGTGTTGTATGAGTGAACAGCTGTGTTAAAGAAGATAAACATCAACCAGTCTTAAGTATAAAAAATAGGATATTTATTTGACCAAATGCCATGTGCGACTAGTCTCTAAGAGAATATAATCCAGAATGTCCCTCGTGGCCTTCTCCTCTTCCTCTCACCCTCCTCGTGGCCCCTCTCAGGTTCATGGGGAGACAATCGGTCTTTCAAACTTGTGGGATAAACTGTGTTAGATGTTCAACAGAAGAAAAGGTTTTTTGCATTATATCATGACCAGCAAGGAAAAGTGGACACACTACAATAACGTTAAAAGTAGAAGATCGTAGGCTAAGCCCAGCCATGTATCAACATCAGTGGTAAAACCAATAATTTATGGTTCAAAGATTCTCTTCTGCATTTGGTGGGATCAGATGGGTGCAGTTTATTATAAGCCACTCAAACTGACAACAACCATCATGTAGTATCATTATCAACTACAATTAATGCATTTCAGCCAAGCATTGCATTGTGGTGCAGTGAATATCAACTCGGAACAATAAATCGGGGACCTGAGTTCAAACTCCAGTTGAATTCCTTGCATTCACCTACACACAAATACTCTTGGGAAAGGTATTAATCCATCTCTTCCTTCCAGTTATGGGTTAAATAATAAATAATAGGACAGATTGGGTTCTACAGCCTTGGTTGGCAACCAGTCTACCACAGAAAGCAATGGCAATCTACTGCAGGATAATCTTCTGCCCAGTCAGTCATGTCTCTTTCAAGACATGATCACCCAAAACGTGTATCACGTATGGCATTAAGTGACTGACTGAAGAAAAAACATCTGCTATATGAGCAGAGACATGACAAAAGAATTTCGCAACATGATGACACTAGGCCACCCATTGCCAAACAGGTGAAAACCTCCTTGGAAACGTTTAAATGGCAAATCCTATCCAAATTGCCATATTCACCAGATATTGCTCCATGCAATCATCATTTGTTTTAATCAATAACACATGGCTTGGCTAAGCAGTAATTTCATTATGAAGATGTCAAAGATTTGGTTATCTTGTCGTTAGCCTCAAAAGACATGTCGTTTCCCAACATGGAACTCAAATACTGCCAGAAAAATATGAAAATGTCGTGGGAAGCAATGAACAATACTTTCTGTAACATATTTTCTGCTAATTTTTGTAAATAAAATATTACTTTCATGAAAAAAAATGAGGACTTATTGAAGTTCCTAATACATATAAATGTGCGTGAGTGACCATATTGATACCTTCTTCTGCTATTTTATTTATAAAAACATATCACCCCTCTTCTTTGTGTGAATGTGTAATCAACTCAATGTAAACATCACTTTAGTTTAAGGAATACCTTAAGGATGAAATATGTCATACAATTTTGTTTTCTCCACTTTGTCCTTAATTTTCCTAATATATGTTACTAGCAGTATAGCCCGGCGTTGCTCAGGTGTAATGAAAGCTTTAAAACTAATCCATGGTTCTGGAGCTCAGACTCTTTGGACGTTGGCACAAAAGACTAAAAAGCAACAGTGGTTTCCAGTTAAAGCGAAACCGTAGACTAAAAGAAAAATGAATGAATGTAAGTCAAATTTTGATTTCCTGGTGTTGATATCAACTTTTCTGTACTATTGTAAGAACTGCAACCTTGAAACTACTGGATATAGTTTTTTATGTCTTTGTCTATGAGTGTATCAAATTTGATTAAAATCGGACCACTCCTTCTATAACCATAACCCAATTTTTCGATTATTGATTTTCGATATTTATCAAGGGTATCTTGACACAAAACCTAGCTAAGAACACTTGCAAACGCTCATAGTACAACTGTGTAGACTTTCAAGAAATCAGTTCAGCTGTTTCGGAGTCTATAGATAATGGACACACACACAGACACACACAAAGTTCCATTTATAAATAAGTTTAGATATAGCTTATGACCATAATGATCTCCCCGACGCCATTAGATCCCAAGTAGGCATGTACGCCGTTGACACCACAATCTACTCTTGCCTCGATCAAAAACCAGGTGTGGGCGACAAAGCAAACCTCGCTGCAGAGCTTGAAAAGGACCTCCAATCCATCGTGGCCTGGGTTAGAGAATGGCTAGTAAATTTCAATGCTTCTAAACCAAAGCTGTTATCAACTAACCACCATAGACAATCGCATCTACCTCCCATTAGCATGGGACAGGCTTGCCTCCCAGAGAGTAAAACACTACGCCTCCTTGGCCTTACACTTTTGGCGGACCTCAAATGGAATGACTATATCAAATCCATTGCCAAATCTGCCGCTATGAAAGTCGGCTCTCTGTGCAGGGCCCGGAAGTTTTTCCCACCTGAATCTATCCTGCACATAGACAAATCTACCATCTGCCTATGTATTGAATACTGCTGCCATATCTGGTCGGGTGCCCCTGCTGCTCTCCTTGGGCTTCTTGACAAAATACAAAGGAGAATCTGTAACGTGGTTGATACTGACTTGGCAGACCGGCTGCAACCACTCTCTCACTGGTGTGATGTGGATTCCCTGTGCCTCTTCTACAACTACTTTCATGGCTTCTGCTCCGATGAACTTAGATCACTGGTGCCGCCTAAGCACGAATTTACACGAGATACTAGATTAGCAACTAGGTCCCACCCTTTTACAGTTAAACAGATAAGATGTAACCGTAAATTCTACTCCAACAGCTTCTTTTCTCACGCTTCCCGCCTGTGGAATTCCCTTCCACAAGTCTGCTTTCCCCGACAGCTACAATCTCCAGGTGTTTAAATGTAGGGTCAATAGACACCTCCTATCACACTAACTCCCAATTATTCTCAGAACACTCATCTACCCAACCCTCATTCTCGGTATTCTTACCCGCCTATCACCCACTCTCTGACATTTCCTATATTTAACCATCCTTTCTCCACTCTATGTAGCCCCCTGCGCAGTCGTGGCAGTGACATGCCTTGCTCTGGGTGAAACGCTTAAAAAAAAATATCATGTTGAAACATTTGTTCTCATCTGACCACTAAATTTAAGCAATGTCAAGTTTCATAAACACTTAGATAGGTGATCACTTGGGAATACCAGGTGCTGGAAGCCCCTACCAATACACATTGGAGCAGCACATGAAGACAAGATTTGGTGAACAGCCTGCATCCAAGAAAGAACTTTCAGAAGGTGATTAAAATATCTAATGCTATCATTGTAACATTGTGAATCTCTGTGTAAAATTATAGTTTATTCAACTCTGAATTTTTTTTTTATTTACATTCAGCATGAAGTTTTTGGCACCTTTCTTTGAACGTGAATCTTCTCACAAGGATATGACAGAATATCTGGTGTTCACCTTTTGGGTTGGGTGCTTATGTTGCTTACTGTTATATGGTTGTCCCACATGTGCACATTTCAAGATCATAATAAACTGGTGACCTTTTTCCCTGTCATGAGCAGCTAATACTATTTTTTGAAGCTCAGTTTTTCACCTGATGGCTGTGGATCTCCTTTCAGTTCAACTCTCTGATGAACCTATCTGCTCTGATGTTCTATTCCAACACAAGTGCAAAGCCGACTTTGATACATTTCAGGGTGAACCTGTTGCAAATTTGAAGGGCAGAGATTAACACATCACGAATTTTCTTATTGACATTAAATTTAATCTGAGAGTAATCACCTATGAAGGGATGTACATTGTGGTGCAATGGATATCGACTCAGAACAACAAATCGGTGTGGGTTCAAATTCCAGTTGAATTTCTTGCATTCACTTCTTCACAAATACCCTTGGGAAAGATATTAATCTGTCTCTTCCCTCCAGTTATGGGTGAAATAACAAGACAGACTGGATAGTTGGAAACATGATTAAAACTTTGACAGGCCATAAAGTGGGGCATCAGTTTTATATCGCTATGAAGTGACAAACTGATCCCCCATTAATTACTACTTAATAATATAATACATCTCTTCCTCTTCTAGCTATGAGTCAAGTAACAGAACAGATTGGGTTCTATAACCTTGGCTGGCAACCAATCTACCACAGAAAGCAATGGCAACCTACTGCGGGATAATCTTCTGCACAGTCAGTCATGTCTCTTTCGAGACATGATCGCCTAAAGCATGTATCATGTATGGCAATTAACTGACTGAATCACCTATTACATATATATGGGCACTGTAGTCAGATTCTTGGTACAACTTTTTGTAAATTCTGAAAATGAAAACAAACAAGGAACTCTTAAAAATATGGAACTTTCAGAACAATCACTAGTCATTCTTTTGCAACTATTAATGACTTACTTAACATTGTGAAGAACTGCTTCTTATGGCCTTCATCCTCAAAAGAGCCAAAAACTACCCATTATCTTTCCTTCCACATAAACACATGAAAAAAAAACATTTTTTGAAAAGCCTTCGTTCTCAGCAATTCATAAAATAGAATAAATGGATGCATAATGCGGAAAAACACTGTAGACATTAGAATCATATCTTACAAAGGAACAAAAAAAAAAAAAACACCGGTAAGTAATGACTTGACATTCGCACTAAAGGCAAACTATAGGAAAAAAGCTCTATTTTGTTCAAGAAATTTATCTTAATCGTGACTGTAATAAAGAAGAGAATGTATGTGTAAACAGACATAATATTATTTATGACATATCATCAGATAGCATAGAAAAATATGCAGATCAATAATGTAAAAACAAGTTATAAAAGCCGAAAGAAATGCAAGACAATCAATAAATTATGATTATCAGTTTATCTAAAATGATTGAAGAATGTGAGAAAGGAAATACAAGAAACACAGTCTTGTTTACAGGCACTATGGATTAAGCATGGATTAACTTATGGATTAAGTCATCAGTCTAAAGTCATTTCCCAAATAGGCGGACCAGAAAGTTTACAACCTTTACTTTAATAGTATTTTTTATCATAACAATTCTGATCAACGGACTATCAAGAAAATATATACAGTACACTACTAACAAAATAATACTAATTATTTCATATTCAACACAAAACAAAAGGCTGATTAAAAATGTCAAAATAAAAGCATGGATAATTGCATAAAATCTAACGAACTGAGATACTCTAACCATCAACTCTACCACAACTACAACTTAAAAGAATTTAAAACAAAATTTATTACAACTACTTCTAAAACAATAAAAGACTTAATATTAAACAAAATAATAATCAACTAAAGCTTGAAGGAAGAATTTAATCAGTGTCACGTAATGATTGCTGCAAGGAATACACGAGAGAAACCTCAAGAAATTTAAATAAAAAAATATATGAACACAAAAGGAATATCTTACAAAATACACTAAATACATTAGTTGCTCACTGTAATGAGTTGAATCAGTACTTTGATTTAAAACTAAACCAGCCAAATAAAAAAACCCTCAACCCCTCCATATCACTTTCTTTAACATCCATGTTATCCATATCAACTTTGCAGTGTGGAATCATTCCTTTACGAAAGATCCCTTGACATCCTAGCTCTCTGCAAAACTAACCACGACCCTATAATTTCCTCCTCTGATTTCTCGATTCCTCTCTTTAGAAAGGATTCCAATGTTCACATGCATGCCCTGGGTATTTATGTCAGCAAACATCATCTTCTAGCGAGGGAGATCTCTCCTAAATCTCTTGTCCACTCCTACATGTGTCTAAATCTCTCTCTCTCTGCTAAGCTCAGTAAGTGTTGTGGAGTAGTTTTTGCACTGATGGTTATAATCATGCTATGTCAATTGCTAATCGACTTAACGTACCCAAAATGTTAGGAACTTGGTAATCTTCTACTGAAAGCTGGCTCCTTAGTATTCGTCTAACTGCCAACTAATATCAACTGCCTAGTAGTTCTACTGAACTCTCTAGAACTTCTAAGAACTCCTGTAAACTTCCCAAGAACTTCTCGAGGTAAGTTCTTGTTAACTCTTATTAATATAGGAGGGAGAGTCCATTATTTGAGGAATAGGTGTGTTTCACCATAACAGTTACTTTCTCACCAACATGAGGTGGTTTCTCTGTCTTTTCTACAAGTATTTGATGCTAACTACTCTGACAACCTTTTTTTCCTCCTTATACCCTGATTCCAGGTATCACTTGACTGCCTGACAAGGAACTAACCATTATAACATAATATTATAATAGTGAGAAAATTATATCACTTTTCAAGATATAGGGTTACTGTGTAGAGTGTTGTATTAGTGCAAGAAAGGACAAGAAGTGAATGCAGGAAAGATACACAGCTAACTCTAGGCGGGAAAAGGTCAAGATTTTAGTGACCGAGCGACCATCCTGGCAGGTGTCTGATCTTGGGAAGTAGCTACTTGAAAGACATGAAGATTGTGCTCAAGCATGAAACAGACTGTCGCCACTCAATATTAACCTCGTTATCCACTTTTATATTTATATAAGCTCTATCCCTAATACTGAGCACTTTTACCATAAATATATTATTCTTTAAAACTTCATTTTATATATAAGTATTCGGACTGTACCTATCAAAGATTCCTTGACCAAAATACAGCTATCAATGCAGGGCAAATATTAATGAATGATACCAAAATATTTTACAACACCCAATGCAAAGAAGAAAATCAAAACACTTGGAGTTATTATTATACAAAATCAACAACCCACATTTTGTAAAATATCCTTCACCAAAGGAAACAGTGTCTTGGAGTTTTTATAGAATATTCTAGAATTGCAAGAAGAGGAACGTGATTTGGATTCTAAGGAGAACTAATTCCAGAAAGTAAACAAGTATTTAAAGATAGGAAAATATTGTTGGAAACAGAAAAATAGCGCAGAACTGTTACATAATATCAATCCTCTTATATGGTAGTGAACACTTGACAATCTTTTCACCGATGAAGAGAAGACAGGGAACAACAGACATGATGCTGAGAATACATACATGAAGAAAGAGATTAACAAACTTCTACCTTTCCACCTGCAAGAACTCAGGATGCCAAAAGGAAAGGTTTTCCTATGATACTATTTTTTATTTTAACTTCGAATACTGCTGCCATATCTGGTCAAGTGCTCTTGCTATCCATCTAGGGATCCTTGACAAAATCCAACAAAGAATTTCCAATGTGATCAATTACAACTTGGCAGCTCAGATGCAGTCACTTTCTCACCAGTGTAATGTGGCTTCCCTGTGTCTCTTCTACAAATACTTTCATGGCTTCTGCTCCGATGAACTTAGCTCACTGGTGCCACCTATATATAAATTTACTCGAGTCACAAGATTAGCAACTAAGTCCCACCCTTTTACTATGAAACCAATAAAATGTAAACACAAATTCTACTCCAGCAGCTTCTTTTCTTGCACTTTCCACCTGTGGAATTCCCTTCTGTTTACTTGCTTCCCTGACAGCAACAATCTCCAAGAATTTAAATATAAAGTCAATCTCACTAACTTGAATCCTCTCTCTCATGCTCTCATCTCATTTTTTCAGTATTCTCATCCCTTTCCTACCCACTTCCTGATACCCCCTGTATTCTGTCACTCCTTCTTATAACTTTCCTCCTATGTAACCCCCTGCACAACAGTGGCAGTAGAATGCCTTGCTTGGGGCGATACGATTATAAAAACAAAAAAAAATTACTGGCACTGTCTGGCAATGTTTATTGTGTTAAAAAGCAATGTTTAGAATTGTAATAAAATCTAGACAAAAGGAAATTATTTTATAAATTTTCTTTGTTCTTGAGAATTGACAATAAAAATATTATAAGCTATTTATTAGATTGTTTATTTACAAGAATAATTTTATATTTGCAACATTATAAAATCTAATGCAATGCAATGTTTATCATTTCCCAATTTATAAAAAAAATAAATTTGAAAGTAACTTTTCTTTGTAAGTTTATAAACATTTACAAAATTATTAAATATGTGAAAGGTAACCCTTAATATTTATCCTTTTATAAAATCAAATGGTAATTAAGCAATGCTTTGCCAACCATTCCAATAAATAAAAGTTTTAAGAAATAATCTAATAATTAAATAGTTTTATTATTTTTGTTGTAAATTCTCACAAACAGAAAAAAAATGTATAAATTCACTTTCATCCTATGTTCAGGTTTTATTACAATTCTAGTCATTGCCTTTTCAAACGATAAACAGTACTCGATTACGAGTGAAGATATTTAATAAAAAAAGCATTGCCATAGCAAAAAAATTATTAATACAGTCTAATTGCATTTTTTTAATGATAAATAAAAGGGTACTCTTGCTTAAAATTAGAAAGTGTCCTGTGAGTGTTAGATTCTCAAGCATTCTTTCCTTTTTATGTCTCAGAAATTTTATCTGATTCTTTTTGGTTGTATGTATGAGTTTCCTTGCTGTTCTTATGTTATAGTGGAACATCCTGCCATCCCCAAGAATAGAATGCTCTACTTTATAAAAGACGGTAACGAGCCGTACAAACTGAAAAAGTCTTAGACAAAGGCATTCACTATTTGATAGTCTATTCCGCTCCAACCCATGGCTTGCCTACATGTATATTCTTGTTAATTGTACCTTAGTACAATAAATCTGTATTTTTTATTCCTGGTGTGGAGTTCCATTCTTCAACTGATCATTTTATACAGTATTCCTTTTCGGTATATATCATCCTAATTTTCTGAAGATTTCCTTGTCTGACCGATTCCACAAAAATAAAGACCAAAAAGATTCTATTCAGTCAAAATCAAGAACTTTAGTTTCCAGCCAAACAAAAATGTGAATATTTGCATTAATAACCCAAAGCATATTGACAGATATATTTTCAAAATAAATGCAATAGGCATCGAGAGCATAAAGTTTTAAAAAGACACAGAGGTCTGTATATGACTGATAGAAGTCTCCAAGATATTTTAAATAACTCCTTTCTCCTTGGACACCTCCTGATTTAAAAAAAAATCTTCTGATTACTCTTTGTGAGCTGAAAACAACAAGGATTAGCAAAATAATCTAAATAAACAAGCCACAATGAAATCAATGTAAGCTGAACATTAATTATAGACAAAAAAAAACAACAAAAAACAAAAACAGCAGAGTGCAGAGTGATTGGAAAATGAAATTAAAGTTTACAAGCTCTATCTTATTTTCTGAAGAATGGTAATCAGCTGCCAATCGATTAGGATCAAGCCCTTTGGCTTGTATTAATTGGATAACACCTCCATTTTTCTCAACCTCTTGAACACTCCAACTATTCATTGTAGGCTTTCTTTCATAAATCTTCTTAAATAAAATAAATTTATCTTCTAAAAATCTGTTTCTAGTGTTCATTCAAACTTTACATTGCAGGATTGAATGGAAAATCAATTTTACAAAGAATATGAAAATCTTTTCTTCTTGGAATTATAAACAGACAGATTCACTAATGGAAGTTAAAATATCTGCCGCCTGATGACCTGAAAATTATCAATAGAAAAATCAAACTGTTAAGGTTAATTATAATTTCATTTACATCTACATGAAAGCTTCACTCTTTAGATGTCTATATATATAAAATTCTTTGACTTCTGTTAGTCTGGCCATCAAAATAGACATACATTGACCAAATTTTGGGAAGAAGTGAAAACAGGTGAGGGAGTATAAAGTATAGTTTTGTAGGTTCTGTTAAAACACACAAAGTAGGGGTCTTGTCAAAGTATTTTTCAAACAAATTAGCATTCAAATTTTATCAATTGGTTTGTGAAATTTAATTCTGTCTTCATTTTCTTTTGCACGTTGTTGACAATACCTCGTCTAGCTATAATTGCATAGTTATATCAATAAGACCTAAGAACCTAACACTCAACTAGTTATAAACCAGTCAACTGATTCTTAACTGGTAATCATAAAAATTAATGTCAAATTCAGT
The DNA here is from genome assembly GCA_037127315.1 of Ascarosepion bandense. Lineage (NCBI taxonomy): Eukaryota > Metazoa > Mollusca > Cephalopoda > Sepiida > Sepiidae > Ascarosepion > Ascarosepion bandense. Next base: position 3,125,729 of record JBBBDQ010001033.1, on the reverse strand, counting down.
CAGTCTGTTAAACCCCATATGTCAAGAAAGAGACATGACTGACTAAACAGAAGATTTTCCTGTAGTAGGTTGCCATTATTTTCTGGTTGCCAACCAAGGCTATATAACCCAATCTGTTCTGCTATTTAACCCATAGATGGAGGGAGAAGAGATGGATTAATGCTTTTTACCAAAAATTCAAGCAAAATTTGAACTGGGCTCTTTGATTTCTTGTTCTAAACTGATATCCACTGCGACACAATGCACATTCACTTTTATTAGAGTGAGTAAAAAAAAAAAAAAAAAAAAAATGTAAAAGTAGAGATTTTGTCAAAGTATTTTTCCAAACAAATCAACATACAAATTTCATAGACTGGTTTGTGGAATTGAATAAAATCTTGACTGCAGAAATTGAAGCTTATTAAGTAATCAAAAATAAACAAAAGAAAAATGTTGGTTTGAATGGCTTTCAAACAGTTGGTTGTTAAAATGTTGAACATGATCAAATATTTCTATGTAGTTTAATTTTAGCATTTTCTTAGTTTACAAGGTCCTGGGTATGATGGTAAACTTCATTTGGCAGCAAGGCCTCTGATTTCGACTTTGTAAGGAGCATGGAATAACCTCTTAATTGCTGTTGTTCCCAGATCCATCCTGACCTGAAGTGGTAGCACAGAGGTCAAAACACAACAAAAATATAAAAAGAGACTTTTATGGAGTATATAAATGAAAAATTTCGAAGGAAAAATGTAATCAACAAAAATACATTTTTGAAAGAAAAATGTGACCAACAAAAATACATTTTTGAAAGAAAAATGTGACCAACAAAAATACATTTTTGAAAGAAAAATGTGACCAACAAAAATACATTTTTGAAAGAAAAATGTGACCAACAAAAATACATTTTTGAAAGAAAAATGTGACCAACAAAAAAAAATACATTTTTGAAAGAAAAATGTGACCAACAAAAAAAAAAAATACATTTTTGAAAGAAAAATGTGACCAGCAAGAAAAAATACATTTTTGAAAGAAAAATTGACCAGCAAGAAAAATGTGACCAACAAAAAAAATACATTTTTGAAAGAAAAATGTGACCAACAAAAATATGTTTTTGAAGGAACATGCTTTGGCATTAAATGACCCCAAGGGGTTGATATGCTGAAAAACAAACCAAACCAAACCTAGTTTACAAAAACAATATAATGGCTGAAATTCTCAAAAAAATTCATGCGAGCATTGCCTTATACATTCATATCTCACACCTCATTCAGTAATGTGAATGTCCTTTGAGCTTTGTACTGAGTGAACTCTAATATAAAAACGAAGAATGTATAGCTATGTTTTATAGGTTATGAAAAAGTATTTGATAAAGTGTGTCATAATGAAACTTCTCAACTGCTCTGAAAGCTGGATTTATTTGGGAAGGATAACCGAGAAGCAATCAAAATGTGGTTCTACTGAAAGATGTTGAGGATACTATGGACCAAACAAGGTTTTGAAGAGGGTTGGAACAAAACGAAAATAAATACTTAACATCAGAAAAAAACAGCTGAAGTTTCTGAGAGATGTAATGAGGAAGGAGGGCTTGGAGAACCTGATACTCATGTGACAGAGTGAAAGAGAGACATGGTAAGCAACATGTGACATACTTGATGAACATGAGTAGATGGATGGCAGAACAGGAAGGAGTAATAGGATAAGGGATGTTAAGAGTTACAAAGGAGAGGAAGATGTGGAAGGCCATGATTGCCAACGTTCTGAAGGGACACAGCAGACAGAAAAAGAATAGAATAATCCAAAATTTATGCCCCGAGCAAACTTCCTGCATACAGAGAGAAAAATAAATCTATAAATATAGAGAAGTAGCAAGAAGTGTCTTACCTATGTTTGTTTTGACGGCTTTGTTGTATGGTGGATTAACTACTAAGACACTCCTGAACTTAATAGGAAAACACTTCCTGGTGACATACCATTTAGCAAAAATATTTAACAAAACAACATCAAAATCAGTTACAGCTGCACAAAAAATATTACACAAATAATAAAAAACCTCAACAAAAAATTAACAACCTACAATAATGCAACCGAAGAACCTTAATACAACTGCAGAAATGGAACTACAGGTCCACTCCAGAGAAATTGCCAGCAAACAAACATAGTATATAAAGCCAAGGTAAGTGCAAACAACAACACAATATACTACATCGGTGCCACTGAGGGACCATTTAAGAAAAGCAAAAACAACCACAATCTTTCATTCTCCAACAGAACAGCACCACATGATCCACATATGTATGGCGTTTAAAAAACAGAACTATTTCACCATCAATAAGTTGGAAAATACTGAAAAAAGCACCTGCCTACAACAACATTACAAAAAGCAATTATATCTCATACCCCACAAAAGAACTTACTAAACACAAGATCAGAACTAATTTCCAAATGCAGACATGAAAATAAATACCTATTATCACAATTTATACCAAACGGATAAAAAAAAAAAAGAAAAAGAAAAAAAAACGCTGATACCACAATCCTATCAACTATTCTCTAGTTCAAACTACCACCAAAATAATTGCATTTATTGTTATTATCATTACATTACCATTACTAATCACTACTACTGCTTTACAATAAATATTTGCTACCTCAACTGTTATTATCATCAAATATTACTATCACAGTATTAGTCCGCAATCATCATTAACGTAAATTACTCATCTCTGCCGTAGTAAAATTAATACCACCACATATAAATACTAACAAGCATTACAAATTAGAATTTCTATCATTTAAATATGCACAACCGAAAAAAAAAAAAAACAAGTTAATAACCAACTTTAAAATAAAAAATAATACAGCCTTAAACAAAATAATAGCAATTTTAATCTATCATAGCTTCATACAGACCCAATCATACGTACATATGTACGTACAAGAAATCGACAACTGTCCATGCGTTGACATCGCTACACTATTGGAATACACCAACCGAATATGTATGTATGTGCACAACGGCACACATATACATATGTATGCTGAGCCCCGCATGATTCACATATATGTTTGTGTGAGCCCCGGTGGGCGGATGCGCATGTGTGTATGTGTCTTTTCGCACGTCAATGGGTGTACGAATGTATATATATGTCTGCGTCTGTCATGACGATGGATTTTCCTCCCACTTCCACAAAAATACATGAATATACGCAGCCCTACACATAGCCAATTTTTTATAAAAATTAATCAGTTTGTCTGACAATTGCAAGAGTGTGAAACCCGGGGTTACAAACTCACACCTATCTATATGAAAATATATATATATATATATATATATATATATATATATATATTGAATTATTGTATATGGATTTTGGTTTAGAGAAAAAATGTTTCTGTTTGCTGAACCACATATGAAATCTAATAATATGATTTTTGACACAGATTTAGATGACATATTCTCCCACTCAATACTAGTATACCATAATGTTAAATATAATTCTTCGTTCACATCCAGCTATTACTGATCTGAATTTTAGTGATTATATCTGCATGATAATTTATATAAAAAATATTCCTGCAACTATTTATATTTTCCTAATGACATTTTATAAAAGATCATTTTACATGTCATTATATTAACATGTTTTATCGTAAAGTATATAGCTTTGTTATGTTGATTTGTATAAGTGAGCTTATTATTACTTTCATTAAAATCCCTTCCAATACAAAACAAAGCCATAACTCGCTACTAACAGTTATAATATCATGTCTCACCAGACTCCAACAGTACTCTGACAAACACTCTATCAGAACGCTGTCCCTGAACTACCTTTGAGTTTTATTTTGTTATTGAAGGTGTCTTAAAAACCAGTTAATTTGTGCCATCAGGAATGTCTTATTTACTCCACAAGAATCAATCAACTTACTTTTGACTGCTTTTATCAACACAACAAAAGCAATCAAAAACAATTAACCATCTGTAGAACCACTCACATACAAAAATATCAAATTACACTAAGTTTCATATAAATAAGAAGAAGACTAGGACAGAACAATAGTTGTGAAATTAGGATCAAGAACACATCCTAGTTTCGTAAATAATTATACCAGCCATACAACTACAAAACTGATGCAAAGAATCTCTCTCAACACAGCACAATTCAATCTCATTTTAACCCACATGGAGACCTACCAAACCCTTTCTGGATCCACATGCAAAAATGACTAAAAAAAATGGAGCCCTTATTAATAAGAACAAAGCACCTAACACTCAATAGCATCAACTACGAACACGCTAAAAACATCCTAACAATGTTCAGTATGTAACACATATACCACTACTCCACATTATACATAACACCACATACATTCTATTACACATGAAATAACACACATCCTTGAAAATGGCTAAAAGTATAGCTGAAAGCGCTTAGATAAACAAAACAACTGGGCAGTTTTTAAATTTATATCTGGAAAAGAAAAATCCTAAGATCACATGATAAGTTTAATAAAAAACTTAACCATCACAACTTGTCTGTCATTCTTAATGAAACCTGTATAAAAGAGAGATTGCTGCCCAAATACACAATATATATATATATATATATATACACACACACACATATCCTATTTACACTCTCACACCCTGATTGAGCACTCTGGAAGAATGGTAGACTTTGAAAAACAGTAGCTGCTCTGGCATCTGCGCATCATTCATTCAGCAATGAATTAGAACACTCAGCTATTGGGCATGTGTAATGATAATATACATGCTAAAAAGTCTGCCTCCTTCTACCGAGCGCCCGTAGATCCGAGGTTGAATTGCCGACTGACACCAATTCAGTCGGGTTTCAATCCTGGGTAAATAGCAATTGGCTGTCTAACCGTACTGATGAGCTGTGAGACAGCAAAACAGATCTGTCTGTGGATGACCATATATATATATATATATATATATATATATGTGTGTGTGTGTGTGTGTTAATATTATTACTACTTGAGACATATTTTCAGTTCACACACGTTTGAATAGACGTTTTGTTTTTTAAATAGTGTGAATTGCATCTACTGGTCTGTGCATTTGAGAGTTTGAATAAATGTAATATGTCAGTAGATATAATTCACACAGTTTAAAAAAGACAGCTCACTCAAACATGCTCAACTCATTCAGAAATATGTAAATTGTCAGCTGAATATAAATGAGTTTTAGAAAAACTGATATGTTTCATCAATAAATGGGTATCCATCAGAAAAGGAATGTTATTTTTACAAAAATGAAATTTACATCAGCAAGAGAAAATATGATTTATGTTAAATAGCTGCGTGATTGATTTTAATTTAATTTTTACCTTAAGGAAATAAAAAAAAAACAATTAAGCAAATCTTTATCTGACATCATTTCTTCTTATGAATAATATTATATTTACTGGCTGAACATGTTTAAGTAGATAAACCTATTTGTCTTCAAACAGTAGACATGAATTTTACCATTTAAAAGAACGGAGACATCAACTTGAACATATGTACCCACTAAATTGTAATGTTTAAAGTAATAAGAAACATCCACTGTGTTAATAAAGGGAATGTGTACTATTGACTTTTAATTTACTTGTTTTTGCTAATGGAAGTGTGTGTGTGTGTGTGTATATATATATATATATATCTGCAGACAGACCTGTTTTGCTGTATCACAGCTCATCAGTACAATTAGACATCAAATTGCTTCTCGCCAGGATTGAAACCTGACCAAATTTACATCAGTCAATGATTCTACCTCTGAGCTGTGGGTGCTCGGTTGAGGAAGGCAGACTTAAGCATGCTATATACAATGTAAACACATGTCAGTAGCCGAGAGTGTACAAATTCATTACTGAATGAACAATTTTTTGAAAGTCTACCATTCCTCCATAGTGCTCAAGGAAAACTCGTCATTTAGATTGGTTATAAATTATAATTCATTTCTATGAGCTAAACTGGCTCATTTCATCAGATTACACTATATTCCTTTTGGTATAAATATTTTTTTCAGAATAAACATTTCTTTAAAATGAAATGGAAAATAAGCAACATGATCAACAACAGAGAAATCATTCATGATAATCTTTTTAGGATTTTGATTAAATTAACCAAAATTTAAAACCAGTAAAATATTCTGATGGGAAGTATTATTAAACTTTTCCGATTCTCTTGGTGGGTGAAGGGTGAGATTATTTTATTTTAGATTAGGGATCTACTTTAATTGTGGTGATACCGAGCAAAAGCAATGGACCGGATTTTAACGCTTTCACGACCAAAAAGCAAATGACCTAAAGTCGTCTGTGCTCATCTGAGTTCGCGCAGATGTTCCAGTTGAAAAATAAAAATTAATCAAATATTAAATTTCCATTTCATGGATTAAACAGCAGGTCAAACGAGTCTAGAAGAAGGATAACTCTGAATTGAAACAATTAAAACAACAGGGTAGACTGAAACCTTTCACTTTGGGAGGGTAAACAATTTAGTTTAAATACAACATTGAATTCAAAACCATTCCCAAGAGGAATGAGCTTTGCCCTAGTGACGCACATCAATGTTACAGCTGCAGTACATAAAGCTTACAGACATACAATCTTGCAAATTGAAACTTTCGATACTATGAATTGTACTTCGTCAGACAATGGTTGGTAACTGGTCCAATTAACAACCATCACCTGATGAAATACAATTAAATGTACTGAAACATGATAACTTTTGTTTAGCGATGCAAAATATTTTTATTATAACTACTTGTAATAAAAATATTACAATAATAATATTCCTCTATTTTGTATTGAGCACTTTTAAAAAGTAAATGCTACAAACTGTGGATTTTTACTCTATCTGGTCCAGCAGCAAGGCCTCTGATTGGGAGGTTGTGAGGAGCATAGAACAACCTCTTAATTGCTATTGTTTTCAGGTCCATGCTAACCCGGAGTGGTAGCACCTGTTAGGGTCCCAGCTATGGGCAAATAATTAACACCCAAAATAGGATCAAAACACTATGAAAGTATAAAAATACACTTTTATAGAAATATATACATAAAAATAGACTATAGAAAAATGTCTATTTTTGAAGGAAAAATATAACCAACAAGACATTTTTGAAGAAAAAATCATTACCATAACACATTTTTGAAGGAAAAAAAAAATTATTCTCAGCAAAACATTTTTGAATACAAAACTATATTTTCAGTTTTCTAAAATAAAAAAAAGAAAAACAAAAAATTTTCATTAAAATCTGACTAAAACTGAACATAAAAAATACCTTAAAACCTGACATTTTGGCATTAAATAACCCACAGAGGTTGATATGCCATTAAACAAGACTCAAACTCAATTCCTAAATTTGAAGTAGTGGGAAATGTCATAATAACAGTGCTTATTTTGAAGGCTGTACGTTTTGTAACTTAGAGTTGAATTTTGATAAGCATATATAAATTCTTTCCACACAAACACAATGATTATAAAAATTCATGAAAAGAAATATTGTTTATATACAGTGTGTTTTAAAATTTGCATTAAAAGAAAAATCACGAAATTTAGCTATCAAAATAGGCTTTTAAAATTTTTCATGCAAATTAAATGTTAAGACTGATGCTGTATAAGGCAATCTGTTTGCAATTTATATAAAGGTGATTTTTATGTGTTTATGATTCAGACTGTTTCAATTTAAGATGGAGGCCACGCACTAAAATTTAGCCTCATGCAAATTTATAAATGATGAAAAAAAAAGTCTGCTTCTTTCAAATCAAAACAAACAAATGAGAAAAAATATTTAAAAATTTCAGGAAATAGAGCATTTACTTATTTAAATCATTCATTTATAAAATATTTTTAAAGCTATTTGTCTGAAATATTTTTTAAGAAGTGGGTGTTTTTCTTATATTCATCAAATTTAATCAAATTAGTTTTTTCTCTGTACCTCCTTCATTCTATATTTCTTTTATTATTCAATATTTTTAATACTTTAATGATTTTTTGTCATTGCAGGAAGAACTTTGAATGAAAAATCTAAAAGATAAAGTCACATAAAATATGGCAAGTGAATGCTAAGTTTTGGTCTGGAACTCTTTAGTAAAGGAAAGCGCAAAAAGGCATTTAAAGCAAAAAAAAAAAAACTTAAGAGAAGATGGAAAAGATTATACACCCTGCCTATAGCATTTTATTAGTGGAAGATTATAATAATCCCTGAGTAGATATTGTGTACAGATTTGGCTTGTTTAATTCATCATT